>DVZZ01000032.1:0-11991 GCA_018237845.1 Euselasia chrysippe | reverse complement strand
TATAATAGTATAATGAGTCAAGAGTGTTTGAAGCCTCTTTTATTTTGAACGGACTGGAAGCCGGTGTTATTGCTTTGACCCATTGTCATATTCTTAGGCGAAACAATTATGCATTTTAAAGATTTATTCGTAGTTTTTCTTATCCCTACCACGCGTGATTCGAAGTATACTTTCTCCAGCGGAGTAGGGATTGGCAAATGTCTCCAATGTATGGAGACTATACACGGTTTATAGTCTCCATACTCCAATGTATTTTGCGGCCCGTTTTGAGTAGTTACATTTTTGAAATCCAGGTGGCGATTGCATCGACTTCCTTAAGAGCCCGTATTCATCATGACCCGCTTTGAGTAGTGATGACTTTGACCACTAGGTGGTGTCGTGCAATTGCCATTTACCAATAGCATATCGTTTTAACGGACTTACTCCTACCACTATACTTGACCGTTTTTCTATTGCACGCTTATTTATTCCCAACGCTCTATAGTGACGTGATAAATATATATATATATATATCTATGTTATATTGAATTGATCAGCAAAATCAAAGGGTTTATTTTAATTCTAATTCCAGTGAATTTCTAAAAAAAGTAAGTAATAATCTTTGTAGTAATAAGCTAAAATGAAATAATTGTACAATTTGTATTTATGTCTATGATAATAAAAGCCTTTTATTAAACTTTATCTAATTTAACTTTATTTAACCAATTTCTGTAAAGTTGCATATAGTAAATTATTTTTTGAAAAATAACGTCATAAAGAAGTTTCACTTCTTACGAGTGTACGCTAGTACACGCAAACATTTTTTTATAAATACTACTTTGTACAATGTGGTATCTTGGATACCTAGTTGATATAGCTTAGAGACACTTAGATATTTTGTAAAAGGAACGGTTGAGGGCAAGACTGGCTTGATACTGATTACCAAGTTATTGATGTAGCTGGTGAAGTGATTTTAAATAGTACTGTAAAAAAATAAGAGATATGCTTTGCCGATAAACCGTTGACGCTTTAGCGGAAATAGAATGTAAGTTTATTTATAAAGATATAAACCGTGTGTCACAACTACCTACTCCCGAAAACTAAAATGATGTAATCACACCATGCTTCTGAACATTTTAGCACTGAACATTTTCAAAAACGATCTTTTAATTTTTCTAGCTTAAACAACCGCAATAAACACTAAATAGAACATACCTACGTGAATATCTTATTTATTTTACGTTGATTGTAGTAATTTACAAAAAACCGCAATGTAAAACAAACTTGCAACAGCTGATCACTAGGTCTGGTCAATGACCATGCGCGCGTATTGTTCTTTTGCTGTACATCGTTGGTCGTGGCATACATATACATACATACTTATTTATCAGTTTTCACAAAAACTTTATTACTATGCATGTATCTTCACGCCCATATATCCCCAACAGAGGTTGCGGCAGAGGTGCATTTCGAAGTATTTTTCACTACCAAACACACATCCACATTCGGCCAGCTTTTAATACGTCCCACGGTGTGACAGGTAACCAACCCTATCGCCAATCGGAATCCCTTCCAGTCCCGGAAAATCTTAGAAAATGTTTTGAAAATATTAGAAAATGTAAGAAAACAATTTTCAGGATATGACCGACCCGGGGATCAAACCCAGGACCTCCACGTAAAAGTCAACAGTTTTGATTTATATAATTAATGTATAGGTGTACGAACTTGCTATTTTAATGTTCGGGAGACGTTTTGACACACTCGGTATATTTATACCCACATATTGCCAAGAAGAACGAGCTGTAATCAAGCGACATAACAAACAATTTTTCATAAACAAGCTCGTTTTAGAAAACTGATTATATAACAAACTTACGCAAGAAGTCTTCCAATTAAGCGAAAGCAGATTTAAGCTTGTTATTAAAGATATTTTGATAAAGAAATATTACTTAAATTTCAAAGATTTTATAGAAAATAAGATTTTATGATAAAAGTTATAAATTTTACTTTGTACATACCTAGTAAATCATTTGTGTAAGACTAGAAGGCTCATGATAAAACAGTTACATAAAAAATTACTCTTAGCTGAGGTTTTTGCTTTTTATCTTGAACTAGTCGCCTTCGTGATTTAGTTAGTGGTCATAAAAGTTGACTTGCACACGGTGGGTCTTCAATTTTATTCCCGGGTTGGATATACTAGTATCTTCATTTTTAAATTTTCATAGACAATTTTTTTTATTGACTGGATCACATTGGCGTTAGGCTTGTTACCTGCTTTTTATTCTTGCAGGGAAAATTCTTTTACGATCAGGCGGTCCCCTGTGGGACTGTGTGTGAGTGTGAAACTCGACGGACAGAAGGACCGCAATACCCACTAATAGCCCTTTGGAGTCTATAAATTCTGTGCTTATGGTGACGCAGAGGTGATAACACTTGTTAATACTATCGTCCCCCGGTTAGCACCAGCCAGCTTTGTAGGCTTCCTTTAGGACCGGGGGTTTGTGCCCTCGGCTGGACAACTTGACAGTGCACGGTCACGCTACCGTACTGTTATGGGCCTCTCCCAAAAGGGGGTTTTAAAAAAGGATTTTTATTTCACACTTGTTTAATCACTTATAAAATATAAGATAGAATGTAAATGATAATGGAATGGAATAAACTTGAATAAGACCCTCGGCGGCGACACTCAGATTATCAGAGCGATATGGCAGAAAGACGGAGTACAACTGAACTGCCAGAGCTAGTAATGCTATCTTTTAAAGGGCCGGACTGCTGATGAGGCAGTCTGGGTGTCAGCGGTCCCTCATACAATCTCAGGGTATAACACCTCCCCCCTTTAAGAGAAAAACTCTCTGATATTGAGGGAGGTTTTTCTAGAGCTATATGGTTGTTCTTAGCTTTGGCAGCGGTGTATGAATTGAGTTAGACTCTATCTGTTCGCCTGTCTCCTGAGGTTGGTTCCTCTGAGGGGATTCTCTATTTATGAAATTAAAACTGAATGGTGTGCTTCCGTTGGGTCTTTTACATTTATATAATCTAAATATAAAATATGAAATTATGGCTAAAACGACAATAATGATAAGCGAGGAATAATGTGTCCCATATCTTACAATGTGAGGGCTGTCCAGTTCCAATTCTTTCACGATTTTTAATTGGTCTAATAATGACCCGCGTTGTGAGTTTAAATCGTCTAGGTCTACATTTACTAGGTTAATAGGAGACACATTACCACGTTTCCCAATGGCTGCGAGATTGCAACAATTATCTTGGATGAGATTAAAGTCGAAATCATTAAAAGGAATAGTTATGTTACGAAAATAAGATTTTGGAATGAAGGTGGTACTCTTGCAATAACCGGTGCATCCTCGTGGTATATGCAATATACCTGTGCCGACAATGGATTTTACATATAAATTAACGCTAGGACAATCTATGGATACTTTAGTGGGTACACTCTGGACGTAGATCCACCTGTTGGATCCGATTGGTTTCCAGGAATCCAGCTGACCAATCATGGTCTTGGTTACACACAGGGGAGGTAGAGTTTTTACCACTTTAGATATAAGGTCGCTTTCACAAGACGCTTTGGCGTCGGAGGAGTACACTGTATTCACATCACATATATAATTATCTTGATTTAATGTTTTACATATGCTCAAATCGTTGAAACTGCAATAGTGGGCTTTGTCCTTGGTCATGGCAACATACTTATAACTAGGTATAATCATACTAAAGGATTCAGGATTAGTAGGAGTATGCGCCATAGGTAAGGGTATAACATGTAGTAGGGAAAACTCTCTTACGGATACGAGCGGAACATGGACTACAAATATAATCTTATCGTTAATATAGTAACTTATAATATGTGAGACATTTAATAAAAAGTGTATAGAACTTACATCTAAAGGAACAGGTAATCTCGACTCGCTAGGTAAGTACTTAGAACTATCAACAAGCTCGTTATGTAACTGTTGTGGGGTAGCTACTGCCGGGTGTAATATATTTTGACTGCTAAAAAGAATGGCATTAATGATGTCTTCCAATTGGAAGGAAAGGGCTAGTATCGCGACTTCAAGACTATCAATAACCACATTAAAGTGAGCTTGATACTCAAGATCGCGTGTATTATTGGTCAAGTCTTGGGATAGTATAGAGAGTTTGTTGATAGCTTCTTTCAAATTAGCTTCGTTAATTTTAATATTGTAAACAGTTTTATTGAATGTAGAAATTATAGAATTGGTGACTAATATTTTCTCTTTCATTAGCGAAGCTAGTTTTTTCTCGTTATTTTGCAAAGATGTGATGGCTTCATCATATCTAATACCATCGTCTTCGCTTAAGGTACCAAACACATGTTTTATGATGGTTCCTACTCCGGCTACCCATGCTCGTTTGCTCCTAGAGCTAATAAGGTGGGAGATGGAATTAAACTCCTTGTACATATCTCTATGGCGAGCAATAATAGGTTTGAGCATAGTTTGGCATTCCTCGTTGCGGATCGTTTTGATCTGTTCACACATCACTTTGACGTGTTCAATGGCATAATGGATATTGTCAATGTGAGGGCGAAAGTGAGAGATCCCTACAGGTATCAGTATATCTAGTTGCCCATTATTAATTTTTAATTCACCGAGGTGGTCGAAGTAAAGGCCCGGGCTGGTAGTGATAGGTCGAATAAAATCTTGTTCGCCTTGGGCCCATGGTTGAGTGCTAGAATCCAAAATAATGTTCCGTGTTATTCTCTGTCCACAATTCGAGGTAAGTACCTAATTTATCGCTAACTATCATGGTAAAAAGGTAAAGAAATAGTGATAATAATAATGACTACTTAATTAAATACAAATGTATATGGAGATTTTTATTTATTTATTTTCTAAAATAAAGGAAATTATCTACTAATTAAAGTTATTTATTTACAGGTTGTTCGGGATATCAGCGGGTTTCACTTCGTCGTAGTGGTGACGGACATGGCGTCGGTTTATGAGAAGGGACAGCGTATTGTTCCCATGGATTTTTACTATCTTGTATGGCCCCTTCCAAATTGGGGACAATGCCTTACGAAGTCTTAAATGGTTTTTAAGATACACATACTCCCCAACCTTGTATACTACTTGGCGTGTGCGATTATCATAATAGTTTTTTGAATTTACTTTCGATCTCTTTATGGCTTCTAAAGCCTTTTCCCTGGAGTATTGGAGACGGTTCTGTAGCATCCGTACATATTCCGGATAAGTTGCTCCAGGGGAATCTTCGAAGATAGAATTGGGGATGAAGGGTTTATGTCCATACATCAATTCGTATGGTGTGTAGTGTGTGGTAGAGTGGACCGTGGTGTTATATGTCAGCATAGCTGTGTATACGTAGCGAGGCCAATTATTCTGCTCAGTGTTTACAAATGACTTTAGGTACTCTTTTAGTGTCGCATGGCTCCTTTCGAGGGCCCCTTGAGTCTGTGGGTGGTAGGGAGAAGACCACAACTGTTTAATTCGGAGAAATTCACAAGTTTTTTTGAACATTTCCGAGGTGAAATTGGTTCCCTGATCGGTAAGAATAAACTTCGGTATTCCAAAAAGGGAAATGAAGTGCAAGAGACACTCACTCGTCTCTTCGGCCGTGACACCTCGAATAGGGTAGGCTGCCGAGAACTTAGTAAGGTCGTCCTGAAGGGTTAGTATGAATTTAAGGCTAGCAGGACCGGCTTCGGGAAGCGGACCTACTATGTCTAGAGCAATCCGCTCGCATGCTCTTGTGGACGTGCTCGTGATCTGCATGGGTGCACGATTCAATTTCCTAAGTGCCTTATTTTCTTGACATAGTCTACATTGACTAACGTAAGTTTCGATATCACCACGCATCCCTTTCCAGTAATACATGTCTTTAATTCTATCGTGCATACGTGATGAGCCTAGGTGACCAGCGATGGGAATATCGTGGTTGTCGAAGAGGATTTTCTTAATTTCCGTGGGAGATGGGTAAACAATCGTATTATTATGAATATTTATTGTTATGTTCGTATCATGGAAAAGATATGTCAACATGTTATAAATTTTAATGTACGAGTGTTTTTCGAATGGATTTTTAAAATCAGAAATACTAATTTCTTCGACATTTTGCGCTGATACTAATTCATTTTTAATATTTGTTAGTGTACTAAATATTTCGGGGTAAGATGTAGTGTCAAAGTAGTGGACTCTAGTGTAAAGGAAATAATACGTTTTATCTTTTATGTTGCATTTGTGAAATGAGTGTAGATTTCTTTCTTTATCTAACAAATCAGCCTGATTTTCTAAATTACTTATGACTTCCTGTAAGTAAGGATTTGATTCGTCCAAGTCGATTGAGGTAGGAATTAAAACAACTTTTGATTGGGCCTTGATGAGGTGGGAATTGTGTTCTCGGATAATTGTGTTAAAGGTTTCTTGTTTGTCATTCATAGATCGGAGGAATTTGGAGTAGTCATCGCGAGTGGAGTTAGGGCTAGCAGGTAAGTCTTGTGGTTCTTGTTGTTCTGGTAATGGTTCTACGGAAAACGGGGAAGGAGGATTTTCGGAATGGAGGTTTTCCGGTTCAGGAGGTTGCACTGGAGCTTCAGGTAAGGTAGTCGTTGTTTGGAGTAGAAGATCTAGGTCATCGAGAGTACCCAGATCAGTAAGGGTCGGTGCGTTAGGATTTAATGAGTCCTCCGTTGTACTAACATTTGAAGTTTCAGGAGGGTTGTTAGGACCATCTGGAGGTTCAAGCAGGGCATCGAGGAATTCAGGATTAACATCGTCTTCGTTAAAAGATGCAGGTGAGATTAATAGGTCCATTAAGTCTCTGTCCTTGTCGTATTGCTTGTTTTTGTCACGTGTGGCATCAGTTGTTGTATTATTTTTAGGTTGGATGGGATTTACGGGAAACCTCGATAAGGCGTCAGCGTTAGCGTTGATTTTTCCTTTCTTATAATGGATCTCATAATCAAACTCCTCTAATCTCAAGCGCCATCGGACGAGTCGGGAACCTGGGTCCTTACAATTGAAGAGCCATTGTAGGGGCTTATGATCAGTGATGATCTTGAAGCGGTAGCCAAAGATATAAGGACGGAATACTTTTGTTCCATATATGATCGCCAAACACTCTTTCTCCGTGACGCTATAATTGCACTCAGCTTTATTTAGCGTCCTGGATGCAAAAGCTATTGGGCGATCTTGTCCAATGGTTCCCTGAGATAGGATAGCAGAAATGGCAAAATTGGATGCATCACAAGTGAGTAGGAAGGGTTGCGTGAAATCAGGGTAAGCTAGTACTGGTGCCGAAATTAGTTTTTGTTTCAGGGTCTCAAACGCGAGTTGGTGTTCATTTTGCCAACAGAAGGAAACATCTCTTTTTAAGAGGGAAGTAAGTGGTTTCGCTAATTTTGAAAAGTCGGGTATAAAACGTCTATAATAGGAAATAAGTCCTAGGAAGGATTTAATGTCCTTGGGTGATTTAGGAGTTGGGTAATTAGATACTGCTTTAGTTTTCTCAGGATTAGGTTTGACTCCATCCTCACTGATTATATGCCCCAGGTAGCCGACTTCCTTGCGAAGGAATTCGCACTTATCGGGTTGGAGTTTTAGGTTAAACTTCCTCAATCTGTCAAATATTGATCTCAAATTGTCCATGTGGGACGGAAGGTCATAACTGTAGATGACAATATCATCTAGGTATACAAAGCATCTGGAGCCCTGTAAACCTGACAGACAGGAGTTCATCAGCCTTTGGAAGGTTGCGGGTGCATTTTTCAATCCAAACGGCATCCGATTGAACTGAAAATGCCCGCTAGGGATGGAGAACGCAGTTTTGACTGCATCTTCGGGTGAAATTAAAATTTGATGGAAACCGGAAGCGAGGTCTAAGGTAGAGAAGTATTTACTATGGCCTAGTTGGTCAAGGATCTCTGTTATTTGGGGAATAGGATAAGTCTCTCCGATAGTTATGTCGTTTAATTTCCGATAGTCTATGACTATTCGCCATTTCCTTTTCCCTTGGGCGTCTAATTTCTTGGGGACAACCCAAATAGGAGAGCTCCAAGGTGAAAGAGAAGGTTCAATAATGTTTTGTTGCAACATGTTATTGATTTGTGTTTCTACTTCGATTTTGTGGCATTCGGGAAATCGATATGTTTTGGTGTGGATTGGAATATCGGTTTTAGTTTTGATTTGGTGGTTAAGAGCAGTCGTGTAAGTTAGTGGTTCGTCAGTCAAATGAAAGATATCGGAGTATTGGGAACACATGTCGATTAAGGTTTCGGTCTCTTCGTGATTCAAATGCGAAGTTCTTAAGAGGTTTAAAACTTTGTTAGTCCTGCCAGTGGTATTAGAATTTACATTAGGTAGAGGATAAAATGCATCTTGGGATATAGGATATAGTGTTAATTTTAAGTCGGGATTCAAAGGAACGGCCTCTTCGGAAGTGTTAGCGATGGTGATGTTGATGCGGTTATTCTGTTTTACTTTTACCGCGCAATTCGAGACTAACAACGATTCAGATAAATGTTGGTCAATAACTAGTCCCTCGCCTAACTCGGGGTTCTTGACAGAGCACTCAATGACGGCTTCCGTTCGGGGTGGAATTAGGTAAAATGGTTCTAGGAAGTTTAGTTTTACTTTAGTATTTCTTATCTTTAGGGTGTCATTGGTGTAATTAATGTTGCAGTTAAATGTGGTAAGAAGGTCGTTGCCTATTATCCCATCGTATGGGAAATCTATATCTTCAATCAAGTGAAATTTATGGTTTATGTATTTTCCTTTAGATAAGAGGAGTTTCAGTTTCAAACTCCCAACGGTGGATGTAGTTTCTTCGTTTGAATCGAACCCTTTGAGTTTGATTGTTTCCTCTTGCAGGGGAGTAGTTCTGCTTACCCGTGATTTTTTTAAAAGACTTACTGCTGATCCCGAGTCAATGAGGAGTGCAAGAGGTACATCTGCCACTGGAGTTTCTAATACGACGTGAGGTAAGAACCTTTTCTGAACGTCTACGTTGATTTCGTAGATTCGGGTATCTTTATTCAGTTTTCCGATTTGGGGTTGTTTACCCTTGTTGTGTTTGGGTATAGGAGACTGGGCACTTGTTTGGGGCTGGTTACCCGTGTGGTCCCTTGATTTCGAAGTTTGGGCGCTTGTTTGGGGCTGGTTACCCGTGTGGTTCCTTGATTTCGAAGTTTGGGCACTTGTTTGGGGCTGATTACCCGTGTGGTCCCTATGATTCAAAGTGTGGGCGCTTGTTTGGGGCTGGTTACCCGTGTGGTCCCTATGATTCAAAGTGTGGGCGCTTGTTTGGGGCTGGTTACCCGTGTGGTCCCTTGATTTCGAAGTTTGGGCACTTGTTTGGGGCTGGTTACCCATGTGGTCCCTATGATTCAAAGTGTGGGCGCTTGTTTGGGGCTGGTTACCCGTGTGGTCCCTAGTATTTGTGTAATGGTGAGTGTAGAATGATGTCGCGCCGATCCTACAGAACCGTCGTCTCACGTGGCGCTTGGGCGAGACGGTTAACCGTTTAAATGGTCCGTTTCGTCTCGGCCCTCGGAATCTTCTGACGTGTCTAGGTAGTTAACTAGACGGTTCCTATTTGGATCGGGTCCGGGCACACGAGGTTGGGATTGGAAACGGCGATTGTTGTACTCGCGCTTCCGACAATCCTTTATATCGTGCCCTGCATGCTTACAATACCGACAGAAGAGTCTGTCGGGCTGGCGTGAGAACCCTGGTTGTGGTTGCGGTTGTGGCTGGTGGTTGAAATTACTCCATTGTGGACGCGGAGGGAATTTAGGCCTATTAGGATAGTTCGGTTTGGAGATGTCTATGGGCGGTAATCTTTTTATCATATGTTGTTGGATACGCTCTTCTGATGTGGCTATGTTAATGGCCTCATTTAGTGACTTTGGGGCGCGACACCTGACTACATTGGATATATTCGGTTTTAATCCGATTTGGAAGTGATGGAGGGCTAAATCTTCCATAGCAGCTATGCGACCTGGCACCTCCTTGAGTGTGCTGTCAGATAATGTGACCTCTGTCAGTAATTGCGACAAGCAGGTTTCCACCCTCAAAGAATATTGTGTGACTGACTCAGCAGAAGACTGTCTGATCTCTTGCAGGTCAGCCAGTAGGTGTGAATAATGTTTTCTTACCCCGAATTGTGTTTTGAGGAAGTCTTTGAGTTGGGGCCATTTTTTGAATTCTTTTATTGAGCAAGCGGTCTCTGCCTTGCCCTCCAATTGACACAATATGTATTTAAACAATGTACCTTTTTGAGACTCAGTTGCCATGTCGTAAGCGTTATTACAATTTAGGATGAATGAATTTAATGTATTTTTATCCCCGTTGTACGGTTTTATGAATCTAAGTAGGATATTTAGTTCCACCTCCACAGGTGACGAGCTACGAGGGTTTGGACTTTTACACTCTCTTTGTACCTCCGGAGCGGTCATCATTTCTTTAATATTTTCCTTAGACATAATGAATAACACTAACAATGACAATAACACAAAATTGTATAAAGGTAAATGTACAGGTGAATAAAATGTTAAATTATAATATTAATGCCAATGACCAAGGACTCACAGAGATGCGATTGTGTAGGCCGCTGCTATCGCGATCCACATGCCTTGCGACGGATGTTATGTCTCGGCGATAAGGCGTCGCTCGGAGTCTTATGGGTGTTCTACACGCTGGTTTTGTTTGTTTCACACACTCGTTTGTTAATTAATAATTAATTTGTTAACGGTATTGATTTATTTTGCACTGGGGTTTGATTTATTACACTTTGAGGTATAAAGAATTTGATCGATAGATTGATAGATTTGTTTGGGTTGTAAGATTTTTCACTGTGTTTTTTTTTTTTTTTTTACAAAATGTTTGATTTAAAATTGCACTGGGGATTTCCGTATCCCACCGCACTGCCTCCAAAATGTTATGGGCCTCTCCCAAAAGGGGGTTTTAAAAAAAGGATTTTTATTTCACACTGTTTAATCACTTTATAAAACATAAAATAGAATGTAAATGATGATTGTAAATATTAAATTGATTGGAATAAACTTGAGTAAGACCCTCGGCGGCGACACTCAGAGTATCAGAGTGACATAGCAGAAAGACGGAGTACAACTGAACTGCCAGAGCTAGTAATGCTATCTTTTAAAGGGCCAGACTGCTGATGAGGCAGTCTGGGCGTCAGCGGTCCCTCATACAATCCCGGGGTATAACAGTACGTATCATTAAAAATCGAAACCGGTAGGCTATATAAATAATAACAAATTATAAGTAATACGTAAAACAATACAAGTGTTTTCATTTTGAAGATATAAATATGTGGAAATTTTACTTAGCGTAAACTATGGAAAGTTTAAATATTTTTTGTCTTCATTTAATATTTATCAAAACAATTGAAAAATCAATTATCTAGTTCGTGATTAAACGACACGATTTGTGGTATCTTTGAATGTAAGATGTGAAGGCCTATCTCCCGTCCTACGTGCGTGACATACGGACAGTCGTACCGATAATGATAACATCACGCCAAGAATGTAAATGTGGCGTAAATATAATGCGCACAAAAATAATAAATTAATTGTATAGTTAATTTAATTACTCGTTTTCTTCATAAAACAAGTACTTATTGACATTGCGTTCGCATTCCCGAAGTGAAATCTCCAATAGCATTACGTTTGCGAATATTCGCATAGTTTTTGACATTCGTTTTCATTTTTGCAAGGTGAAAACCATTTGCTAATTTTCGCATAATTTTAGGCATACGCATTTGTGAAGAGAAAAATCCATATGCATTAGAATTCGCATAGTTATTGACATCCGCATTCGCATTAGCGAATATTCGCACAATTTTTTGCATAACATATTGTTTTGTAATGAAAAAAATCCGTTTGTTTGGTTGTAGTTATGATGCGTATTTACCTATTATAAAATTTTATTTTATTACAAGTAACTATTGATTGTAACATTATAGTATTGTAATATTAACTATTGATAGTAGCAAGTC
>DVZZ01000031.1:0-12038 GCA_018237845.1 Euselasia chrysippe | reverse complement strand
TGTAATTAACTGTTGTGGTACTACTGTCATAATTTTATTATTTGACTGATTTTTGTATCTTCCTATTAATTTCAAATATTGTAATTTTTATTAAATGTATCTTTGTGTTTAGTTTGTAAGAATATAATCGTATATTGTATTAGGTTTGTATTTTATTTGTATAAGCAAGAACTACTAATATATTATGTTCTTTACTTGTTGAAAATGTAAACACGTCAAATAAATACAAAAGTTGGTACTTAAAATTGTAAGCATGACATTACAAATAACAATTTAATAAATAAGGAATGGTAATAGAGGGTCCCACTGGTTTCTGTAAATTTTGGCTTACATATAGCTTGCAGTCACTGCCTGCCACACAAAAAATACTAGATCTATTACTCAATATCTAAATTATTGTACCATATGAAGAATTAATTCTCGGCGGACGCATGACATCATACTTACTCGAAAACATACCAAACACGCACAGCCATTTTTCATGTCTCAAATCTTTGTGCCCTTATCTCCGAAGACATAATTGAATCTCGAATCCTATGGGCTTTATCGATTATTGAATCTTTGAAATTATTTATTCTAACTACAGTTTTTGTCGAAAAAATACTGATATCAATCGTATAACCTCTGACACGGATTGATGTGTTTTGTAAAATGTTACTAATTAAGCCAGTGAACCAAGTCAGTGTGGCCCCTACTGAGAATAGTATAATAGTAATTATTCCACGTTGGTGCATTTATTAGATTTAGATATGTTATTCCATACTGTTACTAACTCTTGATTCCAAAAATTTGTAACAAGAATATAGAATATTGTAGATATAATTGGTGCCAAAGTTGTGACTGAAAAGTTTTTATTTGAACTCGAAACATCGAAATAAAACGTATCTTGGTTTCCCAACTTGAAATATATTATGTAAAAGAAAACTTATGTAATCATATTTTTACAATAAAATTAATTATGGAAAATATATTTTTTATTACAATTACACTAGGGTTTCCGCACGCAATCCCTTGATAATCACCATCATTTAAGTCAAAGGACTTTAGGTAATTGTAGTATTGTTTCACTGATGAGGTAGCTATTTATAAACATTTAATCGCTTCAATTATAATTAGATGTAAGTATATCCGCTCATTGGCGGAAGTCCTGGATTTGATACCTACTTTTTTATAGCATAGAGAAGGCAAACAAGCAGAGGACACCTCATGGTAAGTGGCAGCGTTATCCACCACATCCACAAAACCAGGTGTCTTGCAGATGTGTTTCCATATTTTTGATGGATTAATAGGAAAATGAGAATTGGATTGGATGAATGATACAAGAGGTATGAAAGGAAAGAAGAGGGGATGGACCTTGGATCACCTGCTTACTTAACGACCCAGGTTGATGAGCACGATTCAACTCCGCGAACAGAGTAGCACCTACCACCATTTCTTGTTGCTATACCACTTACAAGGTTCTAAATAGTATATGTGCACTCGAAAAAAAACAAGGAATTAATTTCAACTCTTAAAATTTATCTATCTGGAACTGTATTTCAGTTAGTTAGTTGTGAATAAATTATTTTACAGTCACAAATCTTTCAGAAATTTTTATTTTCCCGTCTTAAATTAGTTTGAGGCCTAAAATATCGTAAATCCCATCAATCTTGACACTTTTCGTCCTAAGTTTGGTTTGATTTGTTTTTAGATTGTGTTATTTTTAAATGTGATATTTATAAACATTCAATTCGTTCGAGTTAGGGGCAGCACATCTGTCAACTCGAGTTAACTTAGTAAGTTACGTTAGCCCATCACTGATCTGTAGGTCTTCTGTCATACTGATGTCAATCAACAATATATTTACAATCAACAATGTAACAAACGTCAAACGTAGTGTACTTGTTATTTTTCAAATAAAAGTAATTTACACAATTTAAAGTATTTCTTTTTCAATTGCGAATTCTAACTGATTCTGTTAGAACTAAGTAGAAATTTAAAACTCTTTTTTCTTCAATCAATATTACAAGTTCAAAGTTGAGGTTGTAAATGGTAGATAACAATAAATGTAATATAAACATAGTATTTTAGTTTGATCCTAAATATATATAAAATATGGCTGCACACAGTAAGTATTTTTACACTTTTGTTGGCAATTTAGTAGCAATATAAACAAAATATACGGCTTGTAAATTAAATATTATTGGACAAAGTAGGCTTGTCACTTGGTCATTGGGAATGATTTAAGTACAAATAAATTATTATAGCACACTATTTGTACAAAGTACATAATACTTAGGTTAAACGTGTCGATCTCATTGCTTTGCGTCAGCATTTTCATTTCACATACAGTGACATTTTTGTTTCATATTACTTATAATTAATAAATTAGTGTACAAACAGCACTCGTTGGCTTTGGTATTATTTATCACCCCTTCTTCACATTCATTGTGTAGATACACTAAACAATTTGGTCCTTCGAGCCTCCAGGACCTTGCTCGCGTAGCGAACATATTGCAGTTACTTTGCATCCGCGCCGCGTTGTGAGGATACCAGTGGCTGTAGCACATACAGTGCACTAACAGTGACGTACAGTCAGAACTACAATTAGTTAAGTGTTCAGTGGACTCTACTCCGAGAGGTTTTGTAGCAGCAACAGCCGCAACGCCCACAGCATCGACAGCACCGACAGCAGTCCCGCAGGAGAGTAAACCACAGAACCAAGTAAGATCTTTCCATACTAACTTATTTACACGATGGACAAGCTAATTCAGCAACAGAACGCGATCCTGGAAGAAATTAAGAGTATAGCGACTAACTTTAGAAAAGATTCACCATCCCGTAAGACGCGCGAGTATCTCGATGAGAGGCTAGCGAATTTGGACAGGCTCTGGGCCGAGTTTAACGTAAACAACGATAAACTCGGTCTATGCGGACAACCTGAAGCTCCATACTTCGTGGAAAGTCAGTACGAGGACGCACGTGAATTTTATAATAATGCTCGCTTCAGAATTTCTTCATATCCACCTACAACAAAAACAGGTACTACTTTGTCTGTCAAAGAACACAGAACAACACCGTCGCCGTCTCGGGAACAGGCACCGCCACCACAGGCGCCGCCAGCACGACCACCGCCAGCACAGACACCGTCAACATCGCCACAACAGGCACACAAAGACGTTGAAAACCTTTTGTCGCTTCAACGTACAAATTTTAGGGCATTGACAAGGCTCATTAAAAACATAAATATAGACAACATTGGCGATAAATGGGAGTTAGAAGACGAGCTGCGCAATGTTCAGTCTCGCTGGACTAACATTGATTCATTACATTTAGAAATAGACAATATTTCACAAGGAGATAACGCGGACTATGACAACGAATTTACATACTACGAGAAGTGTTACAAAGATATCAAACGATCACTTCATAAAAAATTAGCGTCTGCGGCTCACATTCATCAAGCTACACCTCAAATAGAAATCCCAGTGTTTACAGGCAAATACACACAGTGGCCTACGTTTTTTGACTTATTTTCTGAAAGCATTCACGACAATAACTCACTCTCAAAAGGTCAAAAAATGCAACACTTAAAGGGCAAACTTAGAGGAGAAGCCGAGCGTCTTATACAACATTTACATATTTCCGCTGAAAACTACGATACCGCATGGGAGCTTCTCACTCATCGGTATAACAATCGTCAGTTACTATTTACAAAACAAATAGAAATATTTTTAAATCAGCCAGCTTCTTACAAACAGTCAGCTTACGAGATAAAGCGTCTCTATGATACATCTATGGAGTGTATTAATGCCATACAAAACCTCGGCATAAATACTTCTTCTTGGGATCCGCTAACCGTACACCTGATTACTAAAAAATTGGACCCTGACACATACAGTGACTACCACGAAAATCGTAAAAGTCCACGGGAGCTACCCACCCTGAACGAGCTCATGAATTTCCTAGAAAATAAGTTCACAGCTTTAGAGCCCATACAAAAAAGAAAAGCTCAAACTTTCACACCAAAACCCTCTTCGTCGCATTTAATTAATTCGCAATACAACATTAGATATGCTAAAGGCAAATATATTGCAAAACCGCATTATCAGGCGACAGCAACTCGCATGTGGAATTGTCCGCTATGTCAGCAAAATCATATTTTATTTAAATGCATTAAGTTCGCTAACTTGTCGGCTGAAGAAAAAATGAGAACGGTTTTAAAATTACATATTTGTCAAAATTGTCTTTACATACACGATACAAACAGATGTTCTTCTGCAAAACGTTGTAAACATTGTCATGGTGATCACAATACCATTCTACACGACGGATATTACGCAGTTTTCAAAGCCCAGAATTCCTTACCTCATACGACATACGCGACGTCATCGATTACGCAATCACAGCCCGTCGTCACTACTGCTTCGTCATCGAGTTACACGCATACATCTAACTTAACTAATAAGAACAATTTTACACCTATGAATCAAAATCATAATGTTAACTACGTAGCTACGGATAATGAGGAGATTTTATTAACTACATTACTTCTACAAATACAAGCCTACGATGGAACTTACATAGTTTTAAGAGCCCTTTTAGACCAAGGCTCACAAATTTCATTGATCTCGGAACGTGCCGCCCAGCTGCTAGGCCTTCCTAGACAACATCATACCGCTTCTATTTCTGGAATAGGATATGGCTCTAAACAAGGAAAAGGAGTCGTTACATTGAATTGTATGTCGATTTACAATGACTATACATTTTCAACACAGGCTATTGTTATAAACAAAGTAATTAACAATTTACCTAACGGAACATTTAACAAACAACAGTGGCCACACTTACAAAACATTAGACTTGCGGATCCTGACTTCAACATCTCCAAACCCATTGACATGCTACTGGATGCGAGTGTGTATTCCGACATCTTGATGGATGGCCTTATCAAGGGTCCTAGCAAGGCGCCCATGGCTCAACAGACCAGGGTAGGTTGGATCCTATCAGGGAACGTAAAAACGTTTAATTGCTGTGTCGTGCTGAACAATCTAGCCGACATTACGCAATATTGGGAGCTCGAAGAGGTTCATAGCTCTTCGTCTGGCCGCTCGGATGAAGAAGAGTACTGCGAACAGCTGTACCAGTCTACCACGAGACGATTGGAAAACGGAAGATATGAAGTAGCGATTCCGATGAAACAAGACTTTGAGAAATATCTGGGAACCTCTAGACAGAAAGCAATAGCACAATTACATAGTTTAGAACGTAAAATGTTTAAAAGTACAGAATTCTCTGAAAGCTACACACAGTTTATGAGGGAATACCTAAGCTTAGGACATATGAAACCTGTAACAAAAAAGGTAGAGCCGTCGTACTATCTACCGCACCATGGAGTATTAAAAGCTGACTCGACAACAACTAAACTGAGAACCGTATTTAACGCCTCAGCAAAAACTTCTACGGGGTACAGTTTAAACGATTTGATGCTCCAAGGCCCAAATTTACAAAGCGATTTACATAGCTTAATTTTATCGTGGCGTAAACATAAAATCGTTATTACAGCTGATTTGGAAAAAATGTTCCGTCAGACAAATGTCAGAGAGTGTGACCAGCACCTGCAGAGAATCGTTTGGAGAGAAATCTCCTCGACATCAAAAACTGCAGGGTCTGCGCTTCAAGAATATCAATTAACAACAATTACATACGGAACTAAGTCCGCGCCGTATCTTGCCATGCGAACACTAAAACAGCTTGCTTTAGACCATAAAGATGACTTTCCTCTAGCATCACATACTATTATGACGTCATTCTACATGGACGATCTCCTTACAGGTGCGAATTCTATAGAAATAGCTAGAGAGTTGCAGAAACAGATCATTGATATTTTCAACACAGCAGGCATGAACATCCGTAAGTGGTCTAGTAACAATGTAGAGCTCACACAAAACTTATCACAAGAACAGTTGGACATTTCGTTGGATTTTAAATGTGCTGAATCGCGAAAAACATTAGGGTTACGCTGGAGTCCTAGAACAGACTCATTTACATTTCAAAATAAATTCGTAGACTTAGAGAGCGAGGATCACCTTACAAAACGACAACTACTCTCTAACATCTCGAAGATTTTCGACCCGCTGGGTTGGCTCTCACCTCTTACCATTAGAGCAAAGGTTTTATTTCAAAGAACTTGGATGGAACCAAACATAACCTGGGATGATGAGCTGCCTCAGCAGATAATTTGTGACTGGAAAACATTAAAACAAGATTTCCAACACTTAGATAAATTTACATTACCGAGATATTTAGGCGATACTCATAAATACATTATACATGGATTTTGTGACGCCTCGGAAAAAGCTTACGCTAGCGTGGTGTACATTACAGCTACAAACAGTAAAGGCGTGTGCACCACGAGGTTACTTACGGCGAAAACAAAACTCGCTCCTTTGAAGAACAAGTTAACTCTACCTAAGCTTGAACTATGTAGTGCACATCTCTTAGCATGTCTTTTGGAAAAGGTTCTAGCTACAATGACTGACAGTCAATATGAGGTACATTGCTGGAGTGACTCTATGATTGCATTGGCTTGGATTCAAGGTAACATCAACAGATGGCAAAAATTCGTATCCACTAGAGTGCAAAAGATTATAAAAATCGTCGAACCTTCACGTTGGCAT
Organism: Euselasia chrysippe; assembly: GCA_018237845.1. Taxonomy (NCBI): domain Eukaryota; kingdom Metazoa; phylum Arthropoda; class Insecta; order Lepidoptera; family Riodinidae; genus Euselasia; species Euselasia chrysippe. Next base: position 5,379 of record DVZZ01000031.1, on the reverse strand, counting down.
CACGTAAGTACAGACTTAAATGCAGCAGACTGTGCTACAAGAGGATTGACAGTTTTCCAACTAGCATCACATTCGTTATGGTGGGGCCCAGAATGGCTCAACAATTTGGATATTAATTCAATTAAGAGCATTTCACATTTAGCTACATGTAACGAAGAAATTAAGCCCAGTGTGAACGCTGCTTTATTAACTACAATTACTAAAGATAATACTTTGATATTACAATTAATGAATAAATACAGTTCATTGGCACGAGTCGCAACAACGGTGGCATGGCTATCACGTTACATCCGGTGGCTTCGCAACAAACAGAATGTGCCACATCAGAGTTTCTTGACAGCCGTTGAAATGGAAAACGCTTATTGTATTATAATTAAAACTATACAATCGATAGAGTTTAAGGAAGAATTTAATTGTATTTTACAGAATAGAAAATTATCTAGAAATAGTAAAATATTATGTTTAAATCCATTTATTAGTAAAGAGGACGGATTACTGAGGGTCGGCGGGAGACTTAATAAGTCCCATTTAGAAGGTTGTACAAAAAACCCAATCATTTTATCGAATCATAGTCGGCTCACAGATCTCCTCATACAGCAAGCACATACTCTAACTTTACATGGCGGACCCAGACTCACCTTATCACACATTAGATACAAATACTGGATACTTAGCGGGCTCCGTACTGTTAAAAGAGAGTTACGAAAGTGTGTTCAATGCAGACGTTACAGCCACCAGAATCATCAACAGATTATGGCAGACCTGCCTGAGCCACGCGTGACTCCATCGCGTCCATTTAGCCATACAGGTGTGGACTTCACAGGACATTTTAACATCAAGGCCCAAAGGGGGCGTGGAATAAAAACAACGAAAGGTTACGTAGCCGTGTTCGTATGCTTATCAACCAAGGCCGTTCACTTAGAGCTTGTGTCCGATCTCAGCACCCCTGGGTTTCTCGCAGCCTTTCACCGGTTTTGTGCCCGGCGGGGCACCCCCAGTCATATGTACAGTGACAATGGGACAAATTTTAAAGGTGCTAACAGATTGTTGACTAAGGAGCGTACGGAGATTTTGGCAACGATCGACAGGAATTTCTTTGCGAACATAAACAGCTATAACATCAAATGGACCTTCCAAGCGCCATATTATCCATCAGCAGGAGGCTTGTGGGAGGCGGCAGTCAAATCTTTCAAACTCCATTTTCGAAGAGTAATTGGCGAGCAGCGGCTTACCTACGAAGAGTTTAACACACTGTTACAGCAGATAGAAGCATGTCTCAACTCACGACCTTTGACAGCGTTGACGGAGAGTCCTGATGATGATTACCTGACCCCAGGGCATTTCCTAGTAGGGGGACCTTTGCTGTCTCGACCACAGACTGAACCAGAACATCTTAACCTTAACACCAGATGGCACATGGTACAAGCCATGAACAGGAACTTCTGGCAGAGATGGTCTTCGGAGTACCTTCAACAGCTCCAAGTGCGCTATAAATGGCAGAGCCCATCCAGGAACTTTGAAATTAATGACATAGTTCTGGTCAAGGAAGACAACTTACCTCCCGGGAAATGGGCTCTAGGAAGGATAGTCAAGGTACATCCAGGCAAGGATGGGTACGTGAGAGTGGTATCGATTAAAACCAAAAATGGTATAACTCAAAGGCCAATTTTAAAACTCTCATTGCTTCCGGTCAAGGAGAGCGATACTGTACAGGTGAACAGTAGCTCTAGTGATCATGATCAACATGCCGTGATGCCTGAAACAACGTGCAGAGTACAACCAGAAAGCCAAACAAACCTGTTACCACCATCGCGGCGTCGACCTCGGAAGAGTAGATTATGTAATTTTATACTGACTTTACTCCTTATGTTTTTATTTACAATTACGCCCACACAGGGTACCTACAAGATATCTTATTTTAACTCAAGTCAAAGTCTGTATTTCGACAAACAGTTCGATTTTAATTTAATTAGAGATGAGTGGAAATTAGTTGTCTATTATAATATGTCAACTTATTGGACTAGTTTATCATATTTACAAAAGTATGTAAAACATATACAGAAAGATACTTCGAAACTTTCACCGCAGTATGTAAGTATTGCAGAACAACTACAGCATGAACTATCAGAACTTCAACATTATAATATATTACTGCAATATAACACTAACAAACGACAGAAGAGAGGCATCATTAATGGTGTGGGTTATGTAGCTAACGCATTATTCGGAGTTCTCGACGACAGGTTCCTGAAACAATACGAAAAGGACATAGAGAAGATTTCATACGACTCCAATCACTTACGAAGCCTCCTGAAAAACCAAACGAGCGTTATTGAGGCACAGTCAAACATTTTACGCAGAAATGAAGAAATAATGAATAAGCAATTTAACATGGTACAGTCACATTTACAAAACTTTACAACCATTCTAAATCGAGTACAGTCGGACAGTGAACATCAACTTAATACTATATCCTCAATTTTGTCGGCACAGAATTTAATATCGAACCTGAGGCGTATACAAGACAACCTAGTTGATACAGTAACTGATTTATCTCATGGACACTTGGACGCACATTTGATACCGTCAGAACAGCTACAGGAACAGATACACATTATTTCGAATCAATTAAGAGGAGACCTAACCTTGCCTATTAGCGAAGAAGACTTACAGGAATTATACAAGGTCATGAAAGTAAAAACAAAAATCGGAAAATCGTTCCTAGTTATAGAAATAAAAATACCATTAATTGCTAAGGAAACATTTGAACTAGACAAAATATACAGTCTACCTTTGAATAGCAATATTATTATTGAGCCATTTACACCTTACATCGCTTTTAATTTACAAAAGGAAATATTTATTTTACTAACAGAAGAAGATACTCATTTTTGTATACATTTATCTTTGGGAAAGGTCTTGTGTGCCTTCGATAAACCAATTTATGAACGTCAAATTAATTATCACTTCTGTAACCTAAACACAAACAATACAACTCTATGTTCAACTAAAACAATTAAGTGTGAAGAGCGGTGGATCAAATTACGTGCTAATAACAGGTGGTTATTCTCGTGCGGCGAGAACTGCCAAGTGCGACTTTTCTGCTCAGATGCAATAGAAATGATTACTCTACAAGGAAACGGACTCATTGACTTAGCGCCAGGGTGTGTCTTAAAGAGTAAATTCGTAACAATTTACGGGCACACTAATTATCTTACAAAAATATCTACAAAGCCTAACATTGCTCCAACACCAGAATATTCTGTCCTTAACCATATTTTAAACTCAACACTACCTGAAAATTTCATACAGGACAACCACAGTCATACTTGGGATCAGATGAAGATGCAATTGGAGAACATAAAAAAGGATGCTGATGTGGTTTACTCTCCCGTCAGTGTACACGATGTACACCACTATACTGCGATCTATGTCACGCTGACACTGCTGATCATAGGGGGGTGCATTTACGTTGTCAGTCGCGTTCGTAAGACGAGACAACAACAGTTTCGATTGCCCCCAGCTGTCACTGCCCCGGTAGTTCTGCGGGCGGTGGAGACCACTAACGTGGAACTCTCGCAGCTGACTACAAAGCAGCCGTCATCGTCATCATCGGGGGTGGTCCCTCCAAGCACCAGTACGCAGTCGTGTATGAGAAAAAGTGGCAAGTGTAAAAAATCTGTGCAATTGTCGGTTCCAAAAATTAGTGAAAGTGAGTTTAGTGATTAACAATTTTAACAGTTACACAGTTGTTTAGGTCGAATATTCTAGAGACATTAAGTTACATATGGACATTAAGTTTTAACACTTTGTCATTTACTTTACTGTTACTTTAGTCATTTAGCATCCTTTTCCCTGAGTCCCAGGATGTACAAAGTACATTATACTTAGGTTAAACGTGCCGATCGCATTACTTTGCGTCAGCATTTTCATTTAATATATATTTTGTTACATATTACTTATAATTAATAAATTAGTGTACAAACAGCACTCGTTGGGTTTGGTGTTATTTATCATCCCTTCTTCACATTCATTGTTTAGATACACTAAACACCTATCCTTCCTCCCTTATCCCTTTCTTACATCTTGTATCATTTATCCTATCCAATTCTCATTTTCTTATTGATCCTTTAAAAAGTTGGCAACGCATCTTCAAAATTTCTGGCTTTGCAGATGTCGTGGGTAGCGGGTAGTGTCACTTACCATCAGGTAAAAGAAGAAAGTCCAGGTAGACAACAGTTACTAATTAATAATTGTATTATTTACCGTCCTTTTGAGTAATAACTACTCATGTGCACAGTCCGCTCAGTAATGTCAGAGATCACCATTATAAAATGAACTTTGACACTATATTGATTATTGCATATGTTGCCCTTTCAAGGTCAATTCTACGATAACACAAACACTGAATCATTATCCATATAGATCAACGAACAACAAATATTACGCTAAACAGTAACTGTCGGCCAAAGGACAGTGACAAAATATTGTAAAATTCGAACATTGGTTGATTAGTTAGACACGCCCGATAGGTACAGGTTCGATCCAAACGAAACAACACTACAACAATACAAATTTGGTTAACGAATTACGGGCACCTGATGGTAATTGACACCATTGCCCATGACATTTTCAAAGCCAAGTAGCTTGTAGCCTTGCTTTTCCAGCTTTTAAATAATTAATTCTGAACGGCCCGTTGGTCGAGTGATTAGTGACCATGACTATTCATTGATCTCGGGTTGGAATCCCGGCTAATACCCATAATACAAGCGAAAAACTTAGTTTGAGATTAAATCGATCTGCATGATTTGTTCAGTATTAAAAAAATATAATAGAACAATAAGAATTATACAAGATAAGGAAAAATGAAAAGGATAGCGAAGCGAATGAGCCCTGTACCTCAAGCTCACAGCCGAAACATAACAAAAGTTATTTAACGGTCGTCTACTGCACAAAGGTCGTAGCGAACCAGATCGTTGTGAGCAATCAGACACCAACACAGTAGTAGCACCTCCAACCTTAAAATTTAATATAATTTCAACATTTCACAAAGTTTGCTCACTCCTAAAAATACTTCTATGCTTTTAGAAATCCAAAGGGGCGTCTCGTGACTATTGAACCGCCACTTAAACGTACTTTGTTGCAATATCTAGCACAGCTGCATTTTAACAATGCCCTACATTCTTATAGATCGCGAAATAATCATCAAAGTGAGAAATAATAATCAAAGTGTTTTTATAAGTCGCCTCCGTGGTCTAGTGGCACACGTGTTGCCTTTTACGCGGGAGGTCCTGGGTTCGATTCCCGGGTCGATCATATCTTGAAAATTGTTTTCTTAGATTTTCTAAGATTTTCGAAACATTTTCTAAGATTTTCCGG
>DVZZ01000030.1:0-12056 GCA_018237845.1 Euselasia chrysippe | reverse complement strand
ATCTTTAATCAATCGAACCCCTTAAACAGAACAATATCTACAGTTTAAGAACCCATTCATTAATAAACTAAGAAAAAAACAAGCACAGTTTTAAATTTTTATTATAATTGCTTTTGTTATAATAAAAGGGTAATAAACTATACGTCATTTAAAACTATTGTCTTATTTGAATAATATTATGTAAATTTTTGAAAATTCTCTCAAGCGATAGTTATCCCGTTTAAAGACTCAAAGTCATAGAATTGCTAAAAAGCACGCTCGCGAGACTTGGTCTCAAGTTATTTAAATACCGACTTCTAATCTTGCGAAAGTCACACGCAAGCTTGGTAAACATCGCAAAGGTGACTGTTTTGCATCAACTAACCAAACTTGAACTCTAAATGTGATTATGTTGGAGCCACATGCCTTCTCTTCGCTTTATTCAACTTTTTCTTAACTCCTAATAGTGGTACCATTGTGAGAGTTCAAAAAAGCAATTTCGCGCTCTCACCGTGCCCCGTTTTATGGTAATGTCGCTCTGTTCCGTCTATAGTTTTGTTTAAAATTGTGAAATGCTTGTTTCAAAACTACGCTTTTGGTTTTCAGGTGTTTAATACAATAACTATGAAAGTTCGTTTGAAAATCTTTGTTTACCTTGTAAACTGTTGGAAAGTAACTTCTATTAAAATTCTCGATGTTTATGGGTGTTTGGAGATTGAGATTAACGTTTGAATTTTAAGCTTACGGTATAGAAAAAGCATTACAATAATATATCTTAAAGGATTATTTCTACAGTGGATAAATAAGTTATTCTTCATTCCATATTTTGGCCTAATTATATAGAATTTTGTCACGGATGCACTAAAGTTCTTGCTAATAGGTGAACATTATTACAGGTAGATAAGAATTCTAACGTAAGTCTCAGAGTAGAGATATTATTGTTTCTTTTTTATAGAGAAAGAAGAAAACATGCAATCATCTGATCACATAGGTACTACATCATCCCCTGTGGGTATTATAACTGAACACATATAATACATAAAAATATAATATTTAATATTTTTGGTTTAAATCGGTGTATATAATAACAACTAACATATATTAAATTACAAGAATCATATATACGGTTTCATCAGCTAACTATTGCTACTCTATTGCACTGTAGAAATAAATACATAACAAAAGTACCTTCGTTTTCATTTTTGGGGATTTGGACATAAAGACATAAAGATATAAGTATAGATATATATTTATATCAGTGAAATGCTTTCGAATATAATTAAGTGATAGGAAACCAAAACGATTTACTCAGTTCGCTAACTGTAATGTACAGATTTGCCGGTAGCCGGATGGCGTCGGCGCGGTTCCGGACCGGCTTATCGTTATCGATAATAGTAGCTATATTTGCTATTTATCAGTAATATAAATGGACTTCAATTTTATATATGAATATTAAAACCAACCAATGAAAATTACGGAAATACAAACTTTGACATTTAACATTAAAAATAGGAATGAATTTTAAAAACAGAATATATCAAACTAGGTTTGATCGCCTATGATTCCAATGTAATGATTTATAAAAGGATGTTTTAAGTTTTGAAAAATTATTCCTTATTACCCTGGAATTAAATTGGGCATACCTTCTCTGCAGTAAACTCTTGTAAGCAGGAAATCTAGGACTCATCCCTTCTCCCATATTCTTTCTTGCTCCTCTTATCGTTTATTCTCCCCATTCGCATTTTCCTTTCAATCCTTAAAACATTTGGCAATACATCCGCAAGATTCCTTATTCGTGGGTGTTCTGGGTAACGGTGTCACTTACAATTAGGTGCTTACAGCTTTTATACCTTCTTTCTACGATAAAAAAAAGAAAAAAATCTTGATGAATTCATCTTAAAGTAATGTTTTTTGAGATATGTATGTAAAAATAATTTTGCATCAAAATTGAGGTACTGTATTTATTGACTAAGACAACGATTGAACTTCTAGACTAATTTTGTTACTAATAATTCTAAGTTGTATTTTATTATGTAATTGTTTTTTTTTTAATTTCAGCGTATGACTATATTTTTGTTTACGTTGAGCAGTAACAGTTGAACAATTATTTAGCTAAAATAATTCCTATTTATTAATCAAACGGCTTTTAGAATATACAATTCAATAAAACTTATATACAATTCAATTTTTAATTACAAAACATACAAAATATTGAAAATAAAACCGAAACAAAACTTTTGAATCTTTACTTTCGAGAAATTCCCTTTCTTAGCTTGTTTAGTTTAGTTTTAAGTCTATCGCTAATGGGGTCTTTATTTATCTTGAATATTCATTTTGAAAATTCAAAAGCTAAATATTATATATGTTTGCCCTAGGAATCGAACTAGAAACTCTTATCATGCCCATAATTACCACAGTAGTCCTTAAAATCACGCAAGCTACACATAAATACAACATACCCCTCTTTTTGTCGATAGAGTTTAGATTATATCCTTAGTTTAATATAATGCTAAAGTATCTCTGTCGTCTGTCTGTTATTTGTTGCTGTTTCAAGTTTAAACCACTAAATATACTGCCTATTAAAAACTAACTGCCACTAAACTGCTTATTTAAAAAATTGGTGTAGCATAATTTGGGACACTGGTATAGAAATATAGATATATGAAAATAATGCACAGTTCCTTTACCACTCCTATAAAGTAGGGGCGTGTTGTTAGTATTTAATATAAATTTAGCTTAAGATATCCAAATTTTTAATATGTAGAACGCAAGATCCGATAACTTCGTTTATTTCCGAAATTAGTTCGCAACTACCGCGTTATCGAAACTTGTACACGGCTCGATTGGCCCAATCTGTGTAATATTACACAAGTTCTTGATTAAATTTAATAAAACCAAGACGGTTACCTAATTGCGCACGGGAAGTTTCATTAACGACTGTTCGATTTGAGCAGTTTCTCCCTATCCGATCGATCTGTCGCCTGACGCCGCTACGTGAAATTTAATGTAACAAAAGATATAAGAATTTTAACTGTATCGAATCGAATATCGAATCGAATCGGGTCCAATTGAATCATTCGAAAGGGAATCTAGAACGCCCAGCGGCACTCGTGTTAAATGAGATATATAAAGCCATTACGCTTTCTAATCATTAATTCAATTTTGGTCTTGCGATATTAACTGACAAATCTAATCCTGGACAACTCAATTTGGTGTCTATCGAAAATCGAAAAACACGATTTGTTGAGGATTTAATTTGTGTTCAATTTGGTGTAAGGTCCGCCGCTTTTGGTCGCTCGACACCTTCAAGAATATTAAACTGGCGAATTGTGAATACATTTAGTTGTAGTATAGTTTGTTTTATAGGCGAAATATATTTTTTTCCTTCGGAAATAAAAGGCAAGATATATGCAGAAGTGAAAAATGCTGTAATCTACACTCATTATTAGCAAAATTTGAAAAAATTTCAATTTTAAAGATTCATCAAAAAACGACGACGACATTTTTGACGAAAGGTCACTAAAATAACCACACTTTTTGGATTATTTTGCTTATTTTGTAAAACAGTTATTGTGTAATATAATAATACAGTATACCTGTGGCTTGTTAGGCTATAGTCAGTCACCTTCACCTGGTCAAGAAATTTTTTAATAAAATTTGCTTTCCCAAAAATTTTAATCTGAGTTGAAGAAATACTTCGTATAGAATTAATGATCAGGATATTTTTATTATCCCTGTATATTAGCGTATATTTTGAGGTGCTTTTTTGTACTGGAGTCTAATCGAGCTCCCCTACCTTCACCATCCTTCTATAGAAGACTATCTAAATATCGGCCATTACACAAGAATATATCGTCAGTGACCCGTAAATAGTGAAAATGTTAGTATACGCGACGATTTAAGTTTAAAATTTCTGTTCATTGTTTGAAATCATAACCTCCTTTCAGAAAAGTAGGGATTTCAAACAATTAATATTGCAGAAAACTGTAATATTACAAGGTTGTTAAGTATACAACTTGTTAAATAGAGTAAATCTTAACACGAGCTTTTGTGGTCTTTGCCTATTAAACTTTGTTTAACCTTACTTTATGTTACTGAAATTAAACACCATAAGCCAATTAACTGATATTGGTTATTTTAAAGGAACGTGCTAAGCTATCTGTCTGTGGATGAATAAAGTGATTACCAACTAATGAGAATCATAGCAGAATGACGTTCGATACAATAAGAACATTTTTTCATGGTAAAAAAGATAAACGAGCTACGGCAAGTGACACCGCTACCCACTTGTTTTGTTTCATAATGGAAATTTACCTCGAAAATAATTAATACCCTGATATATTCTGTATTTTATTTATTGTTTACTTCAATGTTAATTCGCTTTATAACTAATCACCACTAATTATATATATTCTTATGTTTACATAAGTGTATATACCAGTTATCAGTTATTACTAGTTTATATACCAGTTCTCTTAGATTTTTGTTGGAATGAATGTATTTCAAATGGCAATAATGTTATTATTATATTATATTCTACAGAAATGAATTAAGTTACGTAACTTTTCACTAATCACCCCTAATTATGTATATTTTATGTGTATATGTTGGTTATACCAGTTCTCTTAGACTTTAGTTGGAGTAAATGTATTTCAAATGATTTTGCGTACAAAATTATATCCTACAGAAATTAATTAAATTACGTAAATTTCACTGATAAAACACTTATTAATATTCTTTCAAAATGTTTACGTTTTTTAAATGTTCTAGCTTAGTGTTCTGAGTTATAATATACTTGTACATGAATTAAATGCGTAATGTTAATGTAGTAACGTTTTCACTACTTTTATTGTTGATAAAATCCATTTTTGTAATAGCAATAGAAGGCAAACGAGCTGCGGACACTTGATGGTAAGTGACACCGCTACGAACGACATCCACAGAATCAAGTCTTAACTATATTAAAGGATTAATATTAGACTTTTCGACAAATCGTTTTTATTTTTATTTTTGAGCAACCGGTTTTGCTATTCACAACATTATTAGGGATTTTTACAACTGTTTTACTATCCATAGAAAGTAAAAGCCCTGATTGGCTAAAGAATGTAATATAAACGATATCTAGAAAAGTATGTGTATGTTTAAACTTATCTCCATTTGATGAATTAAATTCATCTCAATAAAATAACAAGTTGCTAAATAACACATTCTGGACGCTTAAAAAATCAAATTGGACATATTAAGAACGATCACTCAATAAAAAAAATCTCACATCGAATGGAAAAAGCAAAACGGAAATAAAACCAATATTAATTTAATCGAAACTTCTCTTCATTAGTTTCAGTCGTGCGGTTGAGTGGGCAAACAAATAAAAATGTTTGATCTCGCAATGGTTATGCAATTGGAACGATATCCGAATCATTACAATCCGCCGAGCGCTTCACCGGCTATGGTTCTGTTGCGATTTACTAATAAACGTTTGGATAACTTCCATTTTATACAAAACTGTCAGAACCGTATATTGTTCTAACTTGGGACTGTTCTGTTTTCAAACATTGACAACTTTTGAATAGCGATTGTACGAGTTTTGTTTCAGGAAGTTCTCAAGTCCAAGATGTAATACATTTTCGCCAAATGTATACAATGTAGGTTCAACACAAAGCGGGTCAAGTGCATTTTGTTAGACTATTTTTATAAGATACAACGCAATAGTTGAAGCGGTCATTCTAAGATTATTTCCTGTTCTGGACGGCAAAGTATAAGTAAAATTATAAATATACAGTTTGAAGAAGTTTTCAAAGAAATTCTAGCGAAGACAAAATGAATGAAAAATATTTATTGTATTAAACTTAACAATGAAAATGCGATCAAAATAATTCAGTAAAATCTATCTTTGTGCAAATAATAACCTTGCAAAAAATATTAAGCTAACGTATCATCCCATATATCCCCAACAGAGGGTGTGGCAGAGGTGCATTTCGAAGTTCTTACACTGCCGAAACACACCCACATTTGGTTAGTTTAATACGTACCACGCTGTGATAGGTTAGCCACACAACCCATCGCCAATCGGGATCCCTTCCAGTCCCGGAAAATCTTAGAAAATATAAGAAAACAATTTTCAAGATATGACCGACCCGGGGATCGACCCCAGGACCTTCGCGTAAAAGTCAACACTTGTGCGACTACACTACGGAGGCGACAGCTAGTCAGTAAAATCCGTTCTGTGTTTTAATCATACTTCCTTTTACTATACTATATGTCTACTTCGGAATCTATTTGCTATCACTACCCTTGTTTATCACCGCCATCAGAAGTTGTCGTGAAATGTCCTCAACGCCTTTGAAATCTATTATTATTATTATTTATATAAACCAGAAAGTATTGAAGATTATATTTGGTTGTCATATTTCATACCTCTATAAATTTTTATTTTTGGTTTGTACTTGCCAAAGAAGTTGTCCGATTTTTCGTTTTATATTTCATTTCTGCATTCGTACATCATAAATTGTATTTTGCATCTGCGTCTGTTATGTTCTGATACAGAACGTTAGATGCAATCTCATTTTATTAAAATACTTGCCTTTGCTCATGGTTTTCCTCCCCTAATATTTATCCTACTAAATTTGAGGTAAATCATACAAAACTGATTTTACTGTTTAGGCAATCTTTTTTATCTTTTTAGAGATTAATTAATTTATGGGTTAATATATTATTAATCTAGGTTGAGCGTTTATGTTAGTTAGTTAGTGTTAGATCTTATGTCATGAAAGGTAGAAATTGTATTTATAACCTGGATCATATAATGTTAATGAAATTGCTTGTAAACATTCAAAAATTGGACCTGTAATATATCCGAGCTAGCAATGAGATCTTAAAACCTGTCTCATACCAGTACTAAACCACGCAGTTGAAATTTACAATATAATTATTGTACTCTATATTAAAAAATATGAAAACAAAGAATATACGGACTGCGTACGGATGACAAAACGTTCACGCCTACATAACAATGCCGATAAGTCGGTATGTTCCCAGCGACAAAAGCGACTGTATATGTAAGGCTCTTGAGATAGTTGAGTGGACCGCATTCGTTAGCGGCCGCGTGACGCTCTCCATCGCACTCTATCCTACTCTGTCCCACTCCATTTTAGTCCTCAGCTCTTTTCATTAGGAAGTAATTCAGAGTGCCGAGCTCTTCTCTATTCCTTCACGTTTGTACTTAAAGTGGATGCAGTTTCGCTCAATCAGGTAAAGCTTTTGTGACGACATTAAAGAAAACTACTTCTTTAGTGTTATCTAAGTCTAACTTTGATTCATGTTAGTACATGAATCAAAGTTAGATTTTAAGTTCCGTTGCATTATCATAACGTCTAACTGTATAATAAAATAACTTTATAAAGTTACAGAAAATTATTATATTTTTACGCCATACATCCGCAAAAGAGGGTAGGTAGAAGTGAATCATTCAGTTTTATACTTTAAAAGTTACTTTCGCAATTGTTGTGTGTCTGATTCATGTAGAAATCCTTTTACTAATTGCGGTCTAAATATTTCGTTTTATTCAAATGTTATGAAAGTTTAGGAAAAAATCTCGAGAAAAATTTATCTCGGGAACTAAACCCAAGATCTTCGCATGAGTTTCTGGGGATCAGGCGATAAAGTGATAGTATTTTATAGCATTACATTTTTAGGATGAAGTTACTATTAATAGTATATTAATTTATGTATATCATATAAAACATTAACTTAATTATATTACCCGCTATAGTAGCTCTATTCAGATGGCGTCGTAAATAAAAATTTGTACTTGAAATAAGCTATATGATGACTATGTTAAAAGGGTTGTGAGAGGCAGGGGATGAAGCAGACACCTGCAGGGTTTGTCACCCTCCTTGCGATATTTCATTTCCCGGTATGGCTCTTTTTTCAATTATACTAGATATTATCGCAAAATATAATATTTTTGAACGCAAATTTTCAAATATAGTATTTATTGACCAACCTATCGTTTCGGAGGTATGTTAATTTTAAAGGGAGAGAGATAACCAAATGGATACTTTGACTGATTGTGCAGTTTTTGACGATTTCTTTTCGTCAATAATAATCAATATTTCTGGACAAATCACACATATTGAACTACCCCGATAGTAGATTTTTCGTCTGTGTTATAGGTATAGAAAAGATACTAATATTTAATAACACAAATAGATCTCATACAAACATCAATGTTTATGACAGAAATGTTTACCTATGGCGTGAATCAAACCCAAAACCACCTGAGACTGATGTCAGGTCACTAAACACTCGACTTCGTTAGTGGTGTATTATGTTGTGTGGGCAAATGTACATTAGTAGCATATTTATTAGTAATTTACACCTCATTAGGAGATTAAACTAAGGTTAAAGCAGCAGTAACTTCATTGACATTTTAAATCTTAATATAATGATAATTTATGATGATGATGATGATTAAATGATTTTAAATTCGTCGGCATTTACTAAACTAAATTTTCAATGCGATTTTCCGATTTTTTATATCTGGATTTATCACTTATCCTAATGTGGGTATATAACATAAATACTACAATAACATAGATCTGTTAGAAAATATTGAGTATATTTCTCCTAAATTTAAAAGCAACATCGTCCACTCACAATAGCATGCGCCGAAATTATTATGTGAATGTTACTCCCGAGTAATAATACGTTGGTCTGCAGACTCGGCATATGAAAATAATTCAAGGATGCACTTTATATTATTCTCTATCAAAAGATTTGAATTTACTTTGATATTTATTGTAGTTGTATTCCTTTAATTTATTTCTAAATAAAAACAAAAAAATATGTGCTTAAATTTCGCGGAGAGCAAGCAGAGGTATATTTTTAATTTTACTTTTTTAAAAGTACTCATGAATAGTTAAGATACGTACCCTGTTGTGTTAGTAGGAAGCTTATCGTCAATTGAGAATGAATAAATGTCTCTTTTGAAACTTTAAAAGCGAAATGTAAGAGTTGAATGTGTAAATGCAAAAATTTGGATACTTTTCTGTCAATCACGTCAAAACGATTGAACGGATTTGGATGAGATTTGGCACAGAGATAGATTAGAATTGGAGTACCTTGTAGGCTTCCTAAATATATTCCAAACATGTTATTCATAAATTTGCTTATATTTTACACGCAAACGGAGTCGTGGGCAATAGCTCTTATTTTTACAAGTATAAATGTATAAAATAAAAATACATTCAGTGTTTAATAGAATCTTTAAATATGTGTACCTAAGTTTTCGTTACGGTAAACTGAGAAGCCGTAAGTTCGGTTTCGGCAAATGAACCTATTTCGGTCGGCATATAATGATGTCGAAATAACTAAAATAGCTTGTGTATTTCGCGCAAAATTTTATAAACCGTATAATTTAACGCTATTTTATTACATTTCGCACACGATTGTACGCAGCAGTTAAATAGATCACAATCGTGTAATTTTGGCTGAAAATTCAAATTATCGGTAATAACCGTTCTTAAATTGAAACACGACGATTTAAGAAATACCGCTAGTCTATCGCACGTGGTGAGGCCAAAGCCCCTACAACTGAAAAGAAAGTAATGGAAGACATGAAAATGTTCTAGAGTAAAAGTGATGGAAGATTTGGTCGTTATTTTTTGTGTACGTAAACTGATCAAAAAATATTTTTTTTTAGCCCACTTATCTTTTTAAAAACATCTCAGTTTTGTGATGTGTAAATTTAATTTAAACACAAATTCACTTTAAATTAAAAGATGCAACTGATGAAGTATTTCTGAAAATTTTTATTAGTTTGTAATCTGAAAATACAGATTTTTCGTGTATTTAAGGTTTTTTACACAAAGGTGGGGGAATGCATTGATGAGGTATGCCAGAGTGACAGGCTAAGTTTTAACCAAAAAATAATAAATAAAACTCCACTTAGGGCTAAAATGGGAAATGCAGTAGTCAATTTACACTTACAGATGAGAATATTTCGAAAATAAGAATTTGTATTGATTGCTCCATACTAATTAAATATTTTAAAGCACAAAGTACGTAGGCTGTACAATGTGAAATATTATAGATATATGAAAAACGATTTCACTATTTTCATCATTTATCTTCATTTAAGATGTTTTTGAAAATCCTCCTTCTTGTGTTCATTTCCTTAATGCTGATGGTCATGGGAATAACGACCCTCAGTCCCTCATCCACGGATCACTTTATATTGGTCAATATTGCGTCACCAGTGCCGTTTTTGCAATATTGATGGCTTCGTGCATCTTTGTATTGATAGTGGCACGGATTTGATCCAATCATCATATTGGACTACGTCTACTACTACGTCCGCGTAATCTTTTTCCCTGCAGCTTGCCAGGAATAAGAAGTCTTTCGAGATTGTCCCCATTTCTTCGGGCGATATGACCAAAATACTCTAAGACTCGCTGGAGTCAGATGATCGAGAGCCTAGTTGAGACATTCCGTTCCTTGAATTTTGACAATTCTGAGAGCCTAGTTGAGACATTTGGTCTCATGGTTGTCCATGGGATACGCAACATCCTTCTCCAGCACAACATCTGAAAGGTCGTTTGCTGTTAGTGTCCAAGTTTCGGCTTTATATAGAAAAATGGAATATACCAATAATCGTACAAGGTTCTGTTTGATACTGTTTTTGGAAGTATATGTTTTGAAATGTATGTCACCGTTTCTTGCGGACTATGCAATATACCAAGTATACATTTTCCTTTCCCTGTGATATATCAAAAAACGTATTTATAACGAAGTTAAAATTTTTTTAAACTAAAAGTGCTAAATACATCTTCATTTAATGCGGCAACGTAACAAACAATATTGCACTTTAAATATTGCTCGCTTAAATTGCTTTGACAATTTGTAAAAAAGCTATTATGTAATATATTATGCATGTGTATCATCTTATCCCTAGATCCTAGAGTGAGAGCGTAGACAATCTGAAAAACGAATGTGTATGTCTATGGTGTATCAGTTATTATTATTATAGGTTATATGTTGTATATTACTATTTTTATTTTTATTACTACTTCGGGTGGTCATGCATTTTATCAAATAAAATATGAGCGAACCGTTATGGGCGATAAATTTTGATTAAGGCCAGAAACTTGAAAAGAAATTCTTGGCATATTTTGCGAAGACATGTGTAGGCCCCCAAATTCTTCACTAAACAGTCAAAAAGTCAGCGTCTCATACTCATATATCTATGATATTCACATCCGACAGACACAAACAATCGATATTATATTAAACCTGCCGATAAACCGTAAACGTTTGGCGGTAATTGAATTAGATTCTCATATTTATAAAAGATATGTATTTTCATGTCCATATATCCCCAACAGAAGGTGCGGCAGAGGTGTATTTCGAAGTTTTTACTCTTCCGAAACATACCCACATTCGGCTAGTTTTAATACGCCCCATGCTGTTATAGGTAGTCAATTCATTACCAATGGGGATTCCTTTATAAAAGATATATACTTAAATTAATCAAAATTGCATACGTAAATCCAAACTCCTATCTCGAAAGCAGGCAACGCCTCTATGATACCTTCGGTGCTGCAATCGTAGGTTGGCGACAGTGATCACTTAACAAAGAAAAAAATAGTACAGAAAAGTATAATAATATTGGCCAATCAACAATGTCTTCCATTGCAAGTTAATTTGACCGTATCTTCTCTAACAAGTAGAAACCACGATGTCGATATCGTGTAGTAAAATTTTTAGCAAATCAAAATAACGATGTAATTGCAGCGGTAGAAAGTAACTTTGTCGGTAAGTTTTTTTGCCAAATATCATCTTACTGGATAATAGCTGTAGTGAAATTTTACAACGCTATAGCGATTCTGTTAATTGGCACCAATCGATTGACACGGGATCGATTATCGGAATCTTGGTCCGACGAATGACAATTAAGATCCACGAGTGGGCCTAATTGTATTTTATTTCAATGTGGTATTCGTATGTGAGTGATTACTGTTAATAGCTAGCTAATTTTCTACATCCGTAATTGTTTTTTAATACATAGAATAACAAAC
>DVZZ01000029.1:0-12230 GCA_018237845.1 Euselasia chrysippe | reverse complement strand
AATACTAGCTACAATCAACTTAAAGAAAAAATAGTACAGTTGATATAAAAATTAAAATTAGAAAGAAAATGCCTAGTATAGCCTATAAAAATAATAATATAATAATAAAAAAATACTTTATCCAAAATAAAATTATTTTAGGCGAAAGGTAAATCGATAAATAAAGTCTTAGCACAAAAATAGATTTTAGAACTACATCTTATACCCTAATATAACATATAAAAGTATGAGAAATTGTAGCACCTTCACTAATTACAATATAAAAACAAAATTCTACGTACTAGTTATATGAACTGGGCAATAATCATCAATCGAAACATAATACGATGCGTTCAACAAAGTGGCGGACTAGTTTAACCAGAATGTAAACAATACCAAGGTTATGAATGAAATGAGCTTGATTTTATCACCGTTGTTACAGTAAAAAGTCTATTTATTTGTAGATAGTTACACAATACAGTTGCAAAATTAAAGAGTACAATACATTATAGGTTTTTGTATTATTAAAGAAAAAAAAGATGATGGTGGTTGTAAAGGAACCAAAATTTCAGATAGAACTGCCAATTTACATACTGCTGTAAGAATCCGTTCGATTTCATTAACACAAGAATGCCGAACATTTTTTGATTTGGTGGTGTCGAACAATATAGAACTTTGTTTTTATTACCTAGCCCCGATTAATCCTTTGTTAGATAAATTCATAAATATACACACACAACAAACTATGGTGAGCTTGTAGGATGCTCGATCAACATCTTTTTACTATCTACAGCTTTACTTAGGTCCCTTTCATGTCGCATTCCAAATTTTGATTCTAGTCCACACTATCCACCAGCTATTGTCAGTAATTGTCTTAAAATTTACAATCCATTCTGTGCTAGATCTTCTCATACTACGCTTACTACATTAATTTTGTTAGCGGTCTACTCTAACACGACCAACATCGTATGGCGTACTCGTTTAGCTAACTTACACATCAGCCTGCTGGTTTCCGTCAACGACCTGATCCTTTAAGAAAGTGCCATTTCGCCTCGCAGTAAGTTGAGCAGTTTTAAGCTGATGGACAATTATCTTCTGCAGGATTTGTTTGTTTTGGCGTAGGTTGGACTGATAAGCATTGTGACATCGATTGAATCCTCTTGTTAGTTTAGTGTATTTTTCCATAGTTATTTCCACTATTCTTCTATTCTTTCAAGGTATTCTTGAATAGTTTTTAAGAATGGAGCTGTGACAATGTGTTCGTTCGACGTAACTTTTGTCTAGACCAAATAATTTCTAAGCCTACGACTAAAAAAGCGACTCAGCCATTACTTTATTGTTCGTGAAGCAGAGAAGTGAAATGCCTCCAGGGACGTCAAACGCGTTCACCACTGAATATTTAATAATCCTAATCCTTATTATAATAAAATAGGCTATCAAAAGAAACGCTTTGTATTTCATACACACATATGTACTTATTATACATATCACTACACTAGATCCCTTACGGGGTAAGCAGGGATGATTGAATATATCAAGGTCCATGATGGTCATAAAAGAATATCAGATAAGCGCTTGGTATAACAGATATACGATTCGAATGTATTAGAAAGTCGGTACCAAGTAAGACTTTAAACAGCATATAAATGTAGGCAAACAGGCACCTGATTTGATCACCGTTCCCAATCTACAACTGCAACACCAGATGCATCACGTGTGACAGGGGCAAGGGCGCGTTGCCTGTATTCGAGATAAGAGTAGGCTCTCTTTACGCCTGCATTGGGTCAAAAAAAAAAAATACTTTACCGGAAGCTCATTTCGCAATCGAGTAGTTCTCAAAAAAAAATGGTTTCTAATTTCATTAGTAGCAGAGTAGTTGAGATAATAATATATACATAACTTACGACTGTTTAGGTACTGTCTATTTATAAATATAAACCTTGACGGTCATAAATATTTAAAAGATAATAGACGTAGGTAAATTACTAATTTATATAATTTATAAATGTACCTATTGTGGTTGTAATATTCAGAAAAAAGCGTAGGTAAATAAATATATTTTATACAATTCGGACATGTAACAAATGTTGTAGATCACCTACGTTATTCCAAGCCCACTTCTTTAGTGTTGTTTTATTCAATCAGGTTTATATTGAATCCATAATGATTACGTATTTGTTTACTGCCGTCACGAACGTGTTTTGAAACATCAGAGCTATTTTAAACGGGTTGGCAGGAATTTTTACCAGCTTCCTACTTACTTGGCGAGCAAGAAAAGAAAATATACAACACTTCCTGAATTTTTTTTGTCTTTTTACAATTTACAATTTACAATTACACAATATTATAACATATTAAATTATAATGTTAGTGATGCACGCACCTCAGACAGAGGAAGTGCTCTTTGGAGATCAAGACAAGACGATTTACTATCCTTTCATCGATTAGTTCCTAGAACTGCTTATAATAAAAAATACAAAATTAAACAAAAATCGAAAATAGAAAAACATTGTCCACAAAAATACTTAAAACAATATACGCTGTGCCATTTAGAAAAAAGATGCTACTATTTATAAAGTTGTTGACGATATGAAAAATATACTGTATCGGCAAAATAATATTGTTTTATAGTGTTGTATTAAGTATTTTTTAGTTGTGTATTAAAGAAATTACTTGCGCTCCAATACTAGCGTCTTATTATGTTATTTCATTATTTTATATTTTAAAGTGGCTTTTGATTTACATATTATTCAATATTTTTCTTACATAATTTATGGTTACCAATACCTTAAAACAATTATATAACTTCCACTTTTTTTTTACTACGATATAGTTGCTACATATTATTACAATATATGAATATATCGGGTTGTGTTGCGTTATGTTTTATTTTTAGATATAACATGGTTAACAATTATTTTGCAAAAATCAATTAATAATTCCCTATTCTTCCCTGCCATAACTAATGGGAGAGTTTCCCGCCCCAGATGCAAATCAATGCGTGTCTCGAGTTCAGTTCTCCGGTAATCGAATATTGGACAATCGAACAATAGATGTGGAACGGTTTCGTCGATGTCATCCCCGCAGTCACAAGACGAGCTCTCCTTACACCTGAATCTCTTCAGATATGAGGAGAACGCGCCGTGCCCTGTCATAATCTGGGTTGTGACGTTGGAGATAGGCACCTTTTTCACAACTCTGTACGCAGCGACAGCATCCGGGAAAAATAATTTGGTAATAGAGGCAGTCTCACCTGAGACATACCTCTGATTCCAAATTTCAAGAGTCTCATATCTGATTTTTCGCTTTACGAACGAGATCGGAATTAGGTCGTATTCCGGTCTTCTTTTGGATTTTAGGGCTGCTTCTTTTGCAAGATAGTCAGCCCTCTCGTTTCCCTCCAAACCTGCGTGTGCCTTTATCCAGAACAAGGAGATACTCTTGTTCTGGAGACTGCACTGTCCAAGTAGGTAGCGTGTCTTGGTTGCTAGTGGGTGGGGACAATTTGGATTCTGCAAGGTTTGGAGGGCCGCCATGGAGTCACTGAAAACTCCAAAAGTTGCCCCCCCATTTTTGAGGACTTCCTCAGCCGCCCTGCAGAGAGCCAGGAGTTCAGCCTGATAGACGGTACAGTGAGATGAGAGAGCTAGCTTGACGGCCTTCGTCTCAGCATCTCCATTCCAAATGGATACTGCTGCGCCGACTCGGCCGTCAATCTTGCTCCCATCTGTGAAAATTCTAACCGCGAAGTTTTTACATTGGTTATATTGCTCCTCGTTTACCAGGCTACCATACTCCAGTCTGCGCTGCAACGCGGGATGTGGAACCTCCATTGCAGAAGTCATCCGTTCTATCTCCCCATCTCCCAGTATCGACTGTAGCTCTCCCTTCTTGGCCATGTATAGGGAGGCAGCCTCACGGATACGAAGGTCAAGGGGGAGTAGCCCAGCCAACACTAGTGCTGAGTTTAGGGAGACAGTCCGGTATGCCTTGCACAACTTTTGGGCGAAACAGCGTTGAACAGTATTCAACTGCTTTTGGAGTCCTCGTGTATTGGCAATAGAAGACCATGCTGCTGCCGCGTACAGAATGGTGGGTTCCACCGCAGCCACATAAATGGTCCGAATGACCTCAGGATGGAGGCCCCAGCTCACCCGAGCTGTCCTCGTTAGCAGTTTGTATCTATCCATGGCCTTTTTGCAAACGTTCGTGATATGTGATTTGAAAGTTAATTTTGCATCAATAGTGAGACCTAGTACTTTGATTTCTTTTGAAATGCCAATATCGCTCCCCCCCATGCTCAAGCGTGGGACGTCGAATTTTAGCTTTCGTGTCAGCACCATCGCGCACGTTTTATGAGGTGCGAAATTGAGCTTATTCTCAACACCCCACGCTCCAACACGGGCAAGAGCAGCACTGGCACGTCTCTCTATATCCAAGGCGGTCTCGCCATCGAAGACTAAGACTATGTCGTCTGCAAACGCCTGACAATGCTGTCCCTCAACATCCAAAGTCTTCAATAAAGGGTCCAACAGGGCGTTCCATAGCAGCGGACCCCCAATGGAGCCCTGCACACAACCCTTCGTTGTGGTGTGTAGCACTTCTCTCCCTGCATATCGGACTTTGACCGCCCGTTCACTGAGGTAGCTGTCGATCACGCGCCTGAAGTTAACAGGACAATTTAATTTGGCCAATTGTAACTGTATCGCGGGCCACCATGCGTTATCAAAAGCGCCCTCAATGTCTAAAGATATTAATAATACAATTCTTTTTTCTTTGATTTTATTTGTAATATGCCGAATTAGAGCAACTAAGGCGTCTTCCGTGCTTCTCTGTGGAATGAAGCCGTATTGTTTTTGATTTAAATTTGGAAGAATGTAATACCTGAGGCGCGCGATCAACATCCTCTCATATATCTTCCCCAGAACAGGCAAAAGCCCAATCGGCCTGTAAGATTTTGGGGTCGTATATGTCGATTTCCCGGGTTTACGAAGTGCTACCACCACAGCTTCCTTCCAGATCTTCGGGAAATGTTGAAGACGCAGACACGCGTTCAACAACGCCAGGAAGATTTTAGGATCACACTCGATGGCTTCCCTGCAGATATCCGCAGTGAGGCCGTCACCTCCTGGAGCCTTTTTTGGGTTGAAGGCATCCAAGGCTCTCTCCAACTCGGGCATAGTGAATGGCGGATCATAGTCTGTATTGAAGCCTGAGTGAGTGGCATCCATTGCTAGAGTTCTGAGCTTCTTATGGTAATCATTATCCTCGTTCTTGTTATCTTGGGGATAGAAAGCGGTTGTCAATAACCTCGCCGACCCTTCTGCATCAAGAGCCACATTTCCAGTGTGGAGCAAAACTTCCTCTTCCCTCTTTAAAGCCCTTCCGAGAACTCTATAGATCCCTTCCCAAACTCCCTCCTTGTCCTGTCTCTCGCAAAACTCCTTCCAGCTTTTTATTTGTGCTTCTTTAATCATTAATGTGTATTTCTCTTTTGTTTTCAGGTATGTTTCGATCAACTTCGGTCTCCGCACTTCAGCTGCATTCCTAATACGTCTCTTCTTGGTTCTAACTTCTGCTTTTAGTATCTTAAGATCGTCCGACCACCACGGTATGTTAACTTTTCTTTTATTTTTTATTAACGGTATGGCTAAATTGCAAGTATTGATTATTAATTTAGTGTATATTTCAAGAGTTTTATCTATGTCTAATGTGCTATTTATATTATTTATGTCTGTTATGTTTTTGTTTTCAATGACGAATTGTGTGAATTTGGAACGAAATTCACTCCAATTGGCCTTTTTTGTATTGAATAGTCTGGTTGTACGTTTTATGTCTGTGCCTAAAGATTTTTCCAAAAAGATGTTAAAAGAAATACAGTTGTGGTCCGAATTAATGAGACCTTCGACTACTTTCCAGTTATCTACCAAGTTCAATAGATCCGCAGAACATGCGGTGACGTCGACAAAGCTGTGAAATCTTTTTCCTCCTCTGATTGTGTCGAACGTGGGGATATTACCAGTATTTAAAATATGGAGATCCATCTCCCATATTGCACCACACATTTCCTCCCCTTTAGGGTCTTCAGAGTTGCTGCCCCACCAGGTGCTTTTGGCGTTAGCATCTCCGCCGATGACCCAATTCTTGGGTCCGGTCTCCGCCTTAACCTTCTTTAGGTGCATCAGGTATGGCCCTATGGGGCGGTCTGGTTCAAAGTAATAGGACACCAGCGTGATCATCCAGGCTTTCGTTCGGATCCCCACCACTACGATGTTATTTGTGGTGAGTTCCGGGTACTGTACAATGTCAAGGTCGGGATTAAATACAAAAATAGCCGCCTTTACAGTACCCTCCCCTCCCTCAAGATTCTGGTAGACCCTTACGCCCCGGTAACCTTTACTTCTCCCCGTTCCGCCAACATAGGGTTCCTGAATGAGAGCCACAGCCGCATTCTGCTCCCCAGCTGCGATCAGCAACTCCGTTGTGGCAGTTTTCCCCCGTTGCACGTTCGACTGCAATATTTTGTATCCATGACATTTCTTAGGGTCGCCCTTAGCAATACGCTATCGCCATTCTCGCCAACGCATCATACTTCTGGCGCACCGGGCATTCGTCACTAAAAGCATTATGATGGTGGTCTTTAGAATTAACTATAATGCAATTTCTACAAGATGGCGGTGTACCATCCTTTATTCCTCGGCAAGTCACCCTTAAGTGAGGACCGCCACAGTGACTACAAACATCTTCTTGTTCATTGCAATGTTTCCGGCCATGCCCATATGCCAGACATCGAGAGCACTGTACGAGAGGCGATTGGTCCGCGACATGTACATGCATTGTATCTATTTTCAAGAATCCACGCTCTATAACCTTTCTCCATATTTTAGGAGAAACACCTATTACTACTTGTTTCATGCATGGATTTCTAGCTTTTTTATAATACATTATTTTTAGATTCTGTTCCCCTTCACCAAGGTCCTTGAAAACGTCCTTATTTTTTAACTTAATATCACTCAGGATCTCATCCTCAGTGCTCGTCATCAACACATTCTTCAAAAGAAGAAGTGGGTCTTTATTTGTCATCTCCTCTACTATAAGATCCTTTTCTTTAGCTTCAATTCTATTCTTTATCTTACTTCTCTCCTCTTTTGACTTACATGCAACTATAATTTTTTTGTCTTTCGTTCTTCTTGTTTTCTCCACTTCCACTCCTCCATCTTTCGCGTCGATCGCCTTCCTTGTCTTTTCACAATTCCTCACTGGATTCAGCCTTATTTTTAGATGAGATGGACACTGAGTATAGCGTTTTATGAGTTTTTAATTGTCCTTTATTTTCATTGGAAGCCAGTATTTGGGCATAACTAGCCTTGTCCTGTTTTAGCTCAGTCAGAAAGTCCTTATGATTTTCTATAATCCCTTTCATCTCTTCCATACACCTTTCATTCTCTTGCCATAGTTTTTTACTTTCTTCCATATGATGTATAAACAGCCCGTCCATTCCTTTGCATTGTTTAAATTCGTCATCATAATCCTTAACCAAGTCCAACAATTCTCTTATTCCATTTACTATTTCCTTTTTTGCATTTGCGGTACTTACTGAATTATTTTTAGAGTTTAAGAAATTTACCATTTTGTTTCCGGTTTCTATTGCCTTATTTAATCTTTTAGTATTATCGGGACCTGAATTTGATTTAAGCCATTTTTGTAATCCGGGGGTTATACCTTCCGGAGTTGGAAACGGAGTTGTTGGACTTTTTTGGTTCATCTCCGAGATATTTTTTAAAGTGCGTGAAGCCATACTTTTATTAAGGGGGGAGTTGCGTCAATAGACTAAAGTCAAGGAAAAAATTTTTTTTTTACAAAAAAAAAATATATTTTTTTTTTGTAAAATCGTCAACTGTATAGGGGTAGAACAAAAGGGTAATTAGGTCTAAGTGTATAAGTAAAATAAAATAAGATAAAATAGAATAAGGTAAAAATAAAAGAGTAGTCAATAATTAAGATAGTTAAAAACGTTGACTCTACAATAATAGAGTCAAAGGACTCAGTCCTGTCAATTCACTTATACACTATCAATAACATTTTTTTTTTTTTTTTTTTTTTATTTATTATATTTTGAGTCACAGACTCTAAGTCTTACTATTATACATCAATATCTTGATTTAAAAATTAAGTGATGTGTACAGAGACTTTTTATAATCACATAGAGTAACCTGTATCTTGAACAAGGTTTTAATACTTAACATAAAAACTTGAAAACAGTTTAATTAACTAAAATTATTATAAATTTTAAGTCACACAACAAGGCAAAAGACAATGAAATGACCTGTAACATGTGCAGGGACTGTTAAAAAATATTTTACAGATTTCACTAAAAGTGAACTCTATGTAAAAATCTGTGCTCTATGTAGAGTCAGTCTATAATAATATAGTAGAGAAAATATTCCTCTATCGCTTGGCACCTTTGATTTTAGGATATCCCTATCCGTTTTTAAGTTATGGCGAAAAACGGTCCAGAGACTCTATATAGAGTTTTCCGATGTTCGAGAGGATAGGTAATTCCTTGCCAGTGTCAATGCCAAAAACCACTTGTCTGTGCGACAGACCGTTTAAAAGTTACGTAACTTTTAATTTAGGGGGTTAGGTTTACCAAATTGGCAATCCTATACGGTCAAAAATCTTACAAAATTATAGTTCAGTCAGTTTTTAGGTTACAGTAATCGAGTTTGGGCTTGCCAAACTCGTCTCAGTCTAAGCTACAGTCCTGTGTGCTCAAAAATGGACCTTATTTTCCGCGCTTTTCAAAATCTAAAAAGTAGTAAGTTTGAAAGTGCTTAAAGAGCAGTTAACAACAACCAAAACCCCACTCCTGTAGGACAAGCAGAACGAAAGTTATACGTTGTTGAAAAATGTACAGAATTTACAAGATGGCGGACTTTTGTCGTCCGAAAATGCTAACTTCGCTAATACTTGGCCCAGAGTAGCCGAGTTTGGGGTCTGGTAAAAGGTCTTTAAATTTAAACGCGAAAAATGAGGATAAATTTGAAATCCAATGCACCCCCGATTTGATATCGATAAAAAACGCGAAATTTAGACGAAAATTTTAATTTAAAAATATAACAAAAAATTAATCGCGAAAACTAAAAAACACAAAAGGCTGTAAACACTATAAAAAAATTTTTAAAATACTTAAAATTATCCGCTGCAAGCTCCTTCTGGTACCTCGTGGCACGGTGAAAATTTCAAAGAATCGTATCTTCGTAATTATAATAGATAGAATTATGCAAATTTGTAGGTGTGTAGTATTTGATGAGCTCTTCTTAAAATAGATTTTTAATATATACCACACAGATCTTGTTTAGTCACAAAAAATTTTTGAAAAAAGGTAAAACTTTGACAACTCACAGATTGCTCAAAAAACTTCGGATTTTTATTCACTAAACGGGCTTTACACTGAGGTACACTACTCTAGGAAACTGCGTTGTTGAAAACAACCGCACGCCTCTGGTTCCAATTTTCAGTGCCACGCCCAAAACTTTACGAAGTACTTTTTTGAATTAAAAGTACGTCTTAAAAATATGAGATGGGTACCGTTAGATAGGTCTCGACGAGGCGCTTCTTTTGCGCTGTAGAAACTGATGTGTCACAGCGATTAATCGAGCGCCGCACGCCGAAAACCACTTTAATTTTTACACTTTTCCACTTTTTTCGGTGAAAATGCACTCAAAAAACTCCGGATTTTTAAAAACTTGATTTCGACTTATGCGCCGCACTGTTACGCGTCGTTTGACATCACATTCACTGAAATCTGACTAAAATTGCCACTTAAATGAATTTTCTTTGCTTTTTCAGCTTGCGGACAGGCTTCCAGCGACTTTGTTACTTTTGACTACAGCTTTTTTTGTTTCACTACAGCTTTGTTCTTTTTCAGATCATTTGCGGCTCGAACTTCACTTTTCAGTATTGATGGTTCCCAGGTGTCATAGGTATTTTCAGAACATATACTAGTGCTACACTGGGGAGTGACGTTCCCATCGGAAAAGAGCTGCTCGCAATATTCTTTCCACACGTCAACAATACCCTTTATTTCTGTTACAGTAACTTCATTTGAATCCTCGATAGCCCAAGTTTTGGCCCTGAATTGACGAGTTGCAACGAATTTTCTTCAATAAATCATTAATTTCATGACGTTCTGCGTTCTTTTCCAGTTCTTGGCAGATGGGTTTGAGATGGTTGTTACGATCTCTTATAGAAGAAGATTGAATCTGTGCATTCATGGAATTTAGCTCTTGGACAATAGCTCCCTTGGCTTTCATTTCACGTCGGCGTTCAACGAGTTGCCAGGTTTTATCTGACATCCAATGTTTATGTTTGTGTTTCCCTTTGTTTCGAGTAGGCTGTGTTGAGCGTATAGTCTTTTTTATTTGCTCCTTCGCAGATTGCCAGAGTGAATCAGGGTCATCGCTCATCGCTTTTACCTTCCATGTGTGGCCATCGTTTGATAGTTGGTTAATAAGGGCTGCTTGGTCGACCGGTTGAGTATAAAATATATTTAATATGTGAAATAAGTACAAGAGTTTTAATGAGTTTAATTATTCCTTCAATGAGTTTGGAACGTTGTGATAAAATTCACAACGTTACATGATACAAGGAAGGGGGAAAGGATAGGGGAGGGGAAATGGACCCTAGATCACCTGCTTCACTGCAGTCTTCTGCAGGGTGGTAACAACCCAGGCCGGTGCGCCCAATTCCACTCGGGGAAAGGAATAGGAAAGCACCTACCACCATAACTCAAATTCCAAATTAGGTGGTCCCCCCACCTGATGCTAAGTGACACATTGTTGCTTACGATATTAGCTGTACAAGTAATTTAACCGACCCCACATCAGGCGTTCTTTAAAGTTGTTTCTTTTAGGAGCCCGCTTATAATGAAGCAAGTAAGTTTGTACCCTCCACCTAAGAAATATTTGCTAGATTTCAGGCAAATATACTGTAAGTAAGAAAGTTTTTCTTTTAGAGTCAGCGAAGAATAATTCGGAGAGACAAAGAAATTTGGTACCGCCTCATAATTTTCCGGCCAAGTCGCACGCGGCGCCGACTTAATTGACGCCGCGACTGCGCTCACGTCGCGGAGGAAGGCACTCGTTAGCGCGCCTTCTCCCGAATCGTTTAAACGAACGCTCTCATTATATTTGCTGGGATACTGAATATTTCGAAAGGCGTCAGAAAGGAAGCCGGTATTTGGGAACGTCGCGTAAAGATTGATATAGAAATGAACTTATGATACATATTTACTAACACTTACGGTTTATTAACACGATTTAACCACCGCTCAATATAAAACAGCTATTGCGTTTTTTTTTTCTTCACGCAGGGAAAAATGCATTTACGCACTGGCCGGGGCCGCTGCTGCGGCGACCCCGAGTATGGGACACGACGGCCAGAAGGGCCGTAATACCCACTAAACGACCCTGCGGGAGGCCGTGATCCACTGTGCCCGTGGTGGCGGGACGGCGGGTACTGTCAAGGAGCACTCCACCGCCGTGCCGCCAGCACCAGCCAGCCTCACTGGCTTCCCTTGGGGCCGGGGTCCGGGAAAAAACCTCAATGTAATAACTAAAGATTGTACCTTTCTTTGTCTGAATTTAGTTTGTATAAACATATTATTTATTTAGATTAGACGCCAACAAAAAAGATTTATGGGCTCGTTAAATTCGGCCAGATTGAAGACTACATTTTATAACATCTTGGTTTTCTTTTTAATTAGCGTTTATAGCTGAGTAGTATAAAGAATCAATTAAAAATATACCAGTAATAGGGAACAGAATATACCATAAAATAATATGAAATACTTTTCACGCCCGTCTTAAAAAAGATGAGAAAAGCCTGAAAAATGGGTATCAGAGTCCAAAAAAGGAGGAAAGGTCCTCAAAAAGGGAAAAAGAGTTTTAAAATAGGGAGTAAGAGCTGTCAATACTCTTTTACTTAATAGAAGAATTACGCCTTTTGTTGAAACAGAAAATTCAATGCTAAAAGCTATAATCCATACAAACATATCTTGCTTTTATATTATAAAAAAATATATATCTTCACGCCCACTTATCCCCAACAGAGGGTGCGGTAGAATTGCATTTCGAAGTTTTTTTACACTTCCGAAACACATTCGGCTAGTCCCATGCTGTGATAGGTAGTCAACCCATCGCTAATCGGGATCCCTTCCAGTCCCGGAAAATATTTGAAATGTTTTTTAT
>DVZZ01000028.1:0-12310 GCA_018237845.1 Euselasia chrysippe | reverse complement strand
ATGTCCGACCCAGGGATCGAGCCCAGGACCTCCGCGTAAAAGTCAACACTTGTAACCACTAGACCACGGAGGCGCCAAAGCAAACATATTTTTCTAAAGATTTAGTGCAATATGTTAGCCCCGGAATTAAACCCACGGCCTTCCTGCATACGTACTAATAACCACAAAATCACAGATGCATGAGGTTGTAATTTGTTTTTTCTAGGTCGAATTTAAATAACTATTTCCCAGTTACTAAAGTTGGTCATTATTCCAAATTAATTAACCCTGCAAAGTTTCCCCAGCATCTTATCTGTCGCATCTTGCGTCGTAACGAGCGAAGCTAATCACTTTTTAATGTCACGTGCCATGGCGGCGAAGTTGGGTGATGCCGTGACATCTTGTGTTTTTTGGGCGGAGAATACCCCAGCTTAATTACGCATAATTGTTTGTAAAATTAGACTTGAAAGTAGATGTTTTTTCAAATCAATGGATTTGATTGTAGATTTACATTTGTTTTGCTTATGTTCTATTCTGCTTCTATATTTTGCAATAAATAAATTGCAAAAGGTCAATTAATGACTAGTCCTTGTGACCTTTTTTACAATTGCTTTCAATTTTACTTATTTCTTATTTATAATGTATAATTTGTGTATTAAATGTATATTAGGTTTCAGGGATTATTATTGCGAAGTTTTAAGCTACTTTTACAGCCACTTAGACATTTTTATTAAAAGTACACTCAAATATACACACACAACTCTTCAAACGCACCTAATTACATACACTAACACAACACTTCAATATTTTTTATAACAGAACCTTTTTAATTCAATATCTGACACTGTGTCTTTAACATCATCTGCGTGGGTAATAAATATTTTTTTCAGATCAATATAATAGACAACTATGAATACTACAATAATGAATTATATAACAGCTATTTCTATTCTCACCAATTCATCAAACTATAGGCTTGATAGATGACTTTCAGATATATGCATATGAGTTGAGTGTTGTTCTACTCTTCTACATAACTCATAGGAGGGACTTCAAATTATTACCTAAAATGTAAGTAGCCTCTCAGCTAATACTTCTAGCTTATTTACTTTATTAATAATAATAATAATAATAATAATAATAATAATAAAGCCTTTTTTATTTCCTACAGTTAGATACAGAGTACTTAAATTCTAATTTATAAAATTACTGCTTTAAAAAAAATTTTTTTTTAAATACTAAGTAATACTAAATAATTGTAATCCAAATAATTATGCCATTCTGTAAGAACCCCCTAATGGGTAAAGGCCTCCTCCAAAAAAGACCATTTCTCTCGGTCTTGTGCCACTAGATTCCAGTGTGGGCCGGCAATTCTCTTTAAGTCATCGTCC
This sequence comes from Euselasia chrysippe, assembly GCA_018237845.1. Lineage (NCBI taxonomy): Eukaryota > Metazoa > Arthropoda > Insecta > Lepidoptera > Riodinidae > Euselasia > Euselasia chrysippe. Next base: position 10,940 of record DVZZ01000028.1, on the reverse strand, counting down.
CAGCGCATCATGGGCCTTCCTCTGTACCTTTTGCCAAGTGGACCTTTCCAATTTGTTGTTCTTACTGTCCATCTGTGATCTGTAAGCCTCACTACATGTCCCGCCCACTTCCATTTAAGTTTCTGTGCATAACTCAGAGCATCAATTGCCCTAGTTTTTTCTCTTATTTTGGTATTTCTCACTTTATCTAGTCGCTTTATTTTTAGCATACTTCTTTCTATCCCTCGTTGGCACGTATTAATTTTATTTTTTGTTTTGGTATTAAATATCCATGTCTGGCACCCATATGTTAGGCTAGATAGGAGACAAGTATTCAATATTTTAGTTTTTATATGTATTGGTAAATTGCCTTTAAATATTTCCTTCATCCTCCAGTATTTATTCCAAGTACATTGTACCCTTCTATCTATTTCTATCTCATTGTTTTTTCTATCAAAACTTACTCTTTTACCAAGATATATATAACTATCTGCGTATTCTAGTAATTTATTATTAATTTTTATTGTTTTTTTTACACTATTTGTCATTAACATAGTTTTACTGAGATTTATTTCCAACCCCACTTTAGTACTAGCTAAATTTAAGGCTGTAATCATAAGTTGCAACTGTGAGCTTGTTTCTGTTAATAATACGAGGTCATCTGCGAATCTTAGATGGTTTAGATAGGTTCCTTGTATATTCAATCCTTTTTGATTCCAGTCCAACTTGCTCATTATAGATTCAAGAATGAGTATGAAAATTTTTGGCGATAGTGGATCCCCCTGTCGAACTCCTCTTTTTATAGGAAATTTTGGGCCTAGATTTTCTAACTTAACTCTGCCTGTGTTGTTACTGTAAATGTTTCTGATGATTTTTATATATGTGTCTTCTACTCCTTGTTCTTTCAAGCTTTCCCATATACTTATGTGTGAAACTGTATCAAAAGCTTTCAAGTAATCTATAAACGCTATATATAGCGGTCTCTGCTGCTCTTGATATTTTTCTATTAAAAGTTCAAGCGTATGAATATGGTCAATTGTGGAAAAACCTTTCCTAAAACCTGCTTGTTCTATGGGTTGTTTTGCTTCCAATACAGGGTTTATTCTTAAACTTATAATAGAGGAGAAGAGTTTGTAAATACTTGACAATAAACTTATTGGTCTATAATTGCTGATATCCTTTGGATCACCTTTTTTATAGATAAGTATGATGTTTGCTTCAGACCATTGCGAAGGTGTTTCCGATCTTTCTAATATCCAATTAAATAATTGAGTTAATGGGGCCACTATGGTTTTGTGCGCTAGTATCAGCGCTTCATTCGTGATGCTATCCGGGCCTGGGCTTTTTTCTAACTTCAATCGTTTTATCGCTTGTATGATTTCTATTTCTTCTAAGGGATTAATACAACTTTCATTTACAGATTCACTATTACTTCCAATATTACTCGCTTGGCTCTTAGCGCTGTAAAGATTCTGATAAAATTTAGTTGCTTCATTAGTAATGTCTTTTCTTTGGTTCAAGATCTTGTCAGCTCTCTTCAATCCTTCAATCCACGTTTTGTTCGATTTTAGTTCCTTATAGGCTTTTTTTGTACTTCCTGAATGCAGTAGATGTTTTTCTATTATTTTTTGTCTATATATAGCGTAGTCTTTTTTAATGTATTTATTAACTTTTTTGTAAAGTAAAGAAAGTTCATTTTTTATGGATCTGGTTTTATTTTTAGTTTTCTGTAATTCTTTTCTTTTCTTCATTAACATTATTGTAGAATCTGATAGTATTTTGTGACGTTTATAGCTTCTATTTTTTAATTGAGCGTTTTTCCAGCTGCTAGTGATAGCATATACAATTTTATCGTAAAATGTCTGTATTGAAGTGTTTTCTTGAAGAGCCAATTGATTAGAGAATTTAGAAGCTAGTATTTCATTGTATTTGATTATTTCCTCTTCACTTTTTAGGGATAACTTTTGATTGTTTGTAAATTTAGTTCTATTTAACTTCTGCTTATTGAGTTTTATTGTTGCTCTTATTGGCCTATGGTCGGATGAGTAATTTATATTCAACGTTTCCATGTTTTGAAATAACCCCGGGTGATTAGATAGTATATAATCTATTTCATTTTTATGGAAGCCGTTTGGAGATTGCCAAGTCCATCTTCTGTTTTGTTTTTTATTAAAATATGTGTTCATGATGCATAGCTTGTGTTCAAGTGCAAAATCGATTAGTTTCTGTCCTCTATCATTTCTAACACCATATCCATACTGTTTCATTATTAAATATTCATCTGGTTTCGGAGTACCAATTTTGGCATTAAAATCTCCCATTACAATAATATGTTTGTGTGTTTTATCTATAGCCATGTTAATTGTCTTGTAAAAGTCATCTATTTCAAATTGTGTAGCTGATTCTGTCGGAGCATATACTTGTATGATGGAAAGTTTATACCCTTGAATATTCATATTTAGTACTGCGACACGCTCTGTTATACCATTGAAACTATCTATGCTATTTTTCAGATATTTATTTATTATGAAGCCTACTCCATTTCTTCCTGGTATTTGTCCCATATGACAAAGTATAAAGTTATCAAACTCCTCTACTCCTTTGCCTAGTCTTCTCATTTCGGAAATTCCTATTATATCATATTTAATTTCTTTAACAGCCTCTTCAAATTCCAGTAGACGGTCATACGATAACAGAGTTCTGACATTATAGGTTAAAATATATAGGTTTTGCGTATTCTTCATATTGGTGTTGTTAGTTAGTTCTATTTTTTCTGGAGGGTTTTGGTCATAATCTTCCGCGGAGACCAGCCGTGTTGGAAGATGGTTTTTGTCATTTAGAATTTTGTTTGTGAAGTCTGGTTTGGAGAGGAGGTGTAGTTGCTACATGGCTTTATCTCTGTTTTTGTCACGTTTATAGCTTATATTATCATTTTCTTTATTTCTTAAATAATTTAACATGTTAGGTTTTAGGACACTTTCTGATAAGTTGTTTGACCTCCGGGGCGATGAATGAGGTAGTTTAGTTTTATTTATTTTTTTCTTCACTAGTATATTTTTATCGGATGCCAGGGTCGAGGTATGTGCTTCAGGCAACAAGGAGAGTGTTTTTTTAGAGTTGGTTTTTAAAATGATTAATTTATCATACCTAATAGTTGCTATGTTTCCTTTTTCTCTCTCTATCTTTAGTTGTTCCTGTAATTCTCTTCTCTTTTCTAGTATATACCGTGGATAGTCTTCTTTCATATAATAATGAGTATTTTTCAATGCCTCTTTTTGTTTAAAAATTTTTATTTTTGTGCCAAGAGTTGAGAATTTCAATACTAATGGTCGTGGTCTTTCAGTTTTCTTCCCAATTCTATTTATTTCTTGAATGTCAGTATAAGCCAGTTTAAGTGAAAAATGTTTTTCGATCCATTCAATGATGTATATTTCCAGTTCTTCATATGAAGTTTCTACCTCTTCTACACCGAAAAATACCACATTTCTTTTTCTTGCTTCTTTTTCCATAAAGTAGATTCTTTTCTCTTGACTTTCCACCATTTCCCTAATTTTTTCATATTTTCTATCTATCTTAATAAGATTTTCTTCCAACGTTTTATTTACCATTTGAATAATTTCTTCCCCTAAATTTTTTAAGCTTTCCCGATTTTCTATTCGAGTTTCTCCCATCTCTTTTTTAATATGCCTTATTAATGGGAATTACGCCGTTCCTAAATCTCTTTAGAATATAGTTTATTTAAAATCACCTTTATTACAATGGATGAAGGTTTATAAGGGTGTGCTATTGATTGTAGACAAGGAAACATGTGCACGACACGCGTCGAGTGTCAGGCGCCAGTAATGACGTCATGGGATTCCTTGATGATTTTCTAGCCAAAGTTCAATAAAATTCAAGGCTTGCTTGAATAGGTGGCTATATCTTAAGGCCTGCCACTGCACTCTCACTATATTGTTGATGCAGTTTTTTTAATAATTTTCTACTGTATTTTCTGATAGTGGTTTACCCTGACTTCAGATGAGATGAAGAAATTATCTACCTTAAGGAGAGACTAAAAAATTGTTATAACCTTGTTATTATTACATTTACGCCCTTAATACAGACCAGAGGGTAGGAACATAATCATGAGCAAAGGGGATAAAACCCCATAGTGTGGAAGATATTAAATATGACGCTGAATGACGTAACCAATTCAGGAGGACTCGTATATTTTCAAATATGTTAAATTAATGCCAAAATGTTCAATATGAGAATAAAACTTTACCTTTATTTGTAAATTTATACACTCCAATATATTCTAGAATCAATCTATCCATCAATTAATGATTCAATCAAAAACCGCATTTATCTATCCAATGCTTTTAATCCATTTGAATCCTTGCCGCTATCCACGTTTGATAAAATGTGGCTATCACCAATAGCATAAGAAGATTATAACCAGTTATGTAGAAAAATATAATACATAATAAATATATAATAAAATACAATTTTTATGAGACTTATTAAAATTAGTGCTTGTATACGCCCGGCATGGCGATTAATTGCAAGTTGCGCGGGTTGAAACATTAAGTTGTACGTTATTTATAGTCTTGTTACCATTTGCCCACACGATAGCTTTGTATAAACAATTTCTCAACTTTGACATCCATATTTAAATATAGTAAAATTAACAAATCATTTCAATAGATTGAACGCCAGTAGTCGTGTAATCAGCGCTTTATAGAAGCCATAAATAAAATAAAAACATAAATAGAGATGTATATTGGTCTAAAAAAACTTCCATTGATTCTTATATTCATGCTTATTCAATCGTTATCAATTTTATTAATAAATGTATCTTCAGTACTTGTATCTGGATTGCTAAGACGATGGCACGAGGAACATTCTAAGTTGCCTGACATAGAAATTTACCAACAGATTTTTTTGTAATGTTTGTTATAGTGTTATTGGCCTCTGACAGCAACTAACAGGATTTAGTTGAAGTATTTGAAAATACAAAAACACATCCAACTTACTTTACGTATTCTTCTTACGTCATTCTACTTATCAGCGGCGCCAATGATAGTTGAAGAGGCCACCCCAACCAAATATGTAGTTGAGTTTTGGCCTTTATTGAAGATAAACTCCCTTTGTTTAATACATATATCAATATAATACAATTCTTTAAGTAATTGCCTTGTAGAACATGGACTATTCATTATTATATTTAGATAGTGTTTCATTTCCCGCTACAAAAGCAGGTGTTCGACTACCCTAAAATATACCCTATCGGTATGACGTGCTTCTTGTAACCCTTGTCTACAATAACTTCAAGCAAACTAAGGCCGTAGTAGTACGTAACAGCGACTAGCTTTCTGTGAACTTTTCGCATCTCGTTTCGGTATGTTGGCGCCATGTCTATTTTTTCGGCGCCAATCTAAATTGCCCGATTTAGTATGCGATATTGTTCTCGGTTGTTTTAGTAATAACAAATTGTTCATTGCGGTAAGAATAACTAATAGTAATCGAATCGAATATCGAATTTTTCTATATATTTCGATCGATCGATATCGGACTATTCAGATCCCCATTACTTAATAACAACTGACATCAAGGCAATCTTACAATTACTGTATTCATCAATTCTTATTCAAGTTTAATACAAAAGTTACAGATAAAACGTCGGACCGGGCCCAATTGTAGTTGCATATAAGCTCCGGACCGTTCTCCAGACATCACATTCCAGATATTAGAGGTTACCCTCCTGGCATCGCAGATAACTAAAGGCGGACTTTCGCGTGTCGACCAACTAAATCCTCTACAACCTCACTATAATTCGCACTTGATATGGTGGTAGGTGCTACACCTGTTCCGAAGTCTAATTACGCGCACCAAGAGTGGTTGTAACTACGAGTGGTAACTACCCCCAATCTCGCAGAATTCCGGGATATAACTTTTGTTGTTTCAGCAGTCAGCAAGAGATCCGTTTATCCTTTATCTTTCTCTCTAAAAAATCGGCGACGCATTTGAAAGATTCCATTACAGCAGGTGTGGGTAGAGGTGTCACTTACCTTTAGACTCATACATACATGATTGTCTTCTTTTACCCATAAAATAAATAAATACCGCCCCATAAAATGAGTTCAAATCTCCTAACAAATAAATAGTGGTTTCTTGAACCAACGATGCTTTAGAACACCTGCTTCTAGTATTATATCTTCTAAGGATAGTATAAAGCTGCTCAAAACAAGATCGTGGTTATAACGTTCGGATGATTGTTCTGTTGCCAAGTACCATCTCGACCGGTTTTAATACTCTGTATGCGTGTAAGATAGGTATTTCAAGTTTAAATTGATTAAACGTAGAGAAATATGCAAAAAAACTTGATTAGCTTGATTTTTATTTAAATATATTATTATTGAAATGGCCGGCGAAACGAATTGCAAATATGTTTAATAAATTCCTGAATATTTATTAGTAATTCACGTGTACGTTGTTGTTGTGTTATTGAATGCTTTAAACACAAAAATACCGGTTTTGTTTTTTATTTTTTACTATCAATTATTTGTACAAAAATTGAAAATTATTCAAGACTAACTGTCTCACAAATAAACGTAGAACAAGTTACATCGAGAATAAAATTAAGCCTCCGTGGTCTAGTGGCACAAGTGTTGACTTTTACGCGGAGGTCCTGGGTTCGATCCCTGGGTCGGGCATACTGAAAATTGTTTTCTTAGATTTTCTAAGATTTTCGAAACATTTTATATATTTTTCCGGGACTGGAAGGGATCCTGATTGGCGATGGGTTGGCTACCTATCACAGCATGAGACGTATTAAACTAGTCGAATGTGAGTGTGTTTCGGTAGTATAAACACTTCGAAATGCTCCTCTGCCACACCATCTGTTGGGGGTATAAAGGGCATGAAGATATTTTACATTAAATGTAATTTATGATTTAAAATTGAACCTTATATATTTCCCTCCACGAACTACACAGGAAATAACTGTAATTATAGAATCGCCACGTTACCATTCCTATTGTTTATTTAGACTACGCACAACTCACGAGTTCACACGTTGCGTTTCGCTGACGTTGACGAGAATGCACAGATTAATCGATTCCTGGTATCTAGATGGATGATGAACCTATTGACTAACCATTCGAACGCGGTGTTCCCTTCACTATCAATCTGTGTGTTATTTAATTAATTAGGAACTTAAAAAAAACGGTTCAAGACGAGTTGCTGATATCCGCGACCTGCTTGGTAAACTGCATTATATTCAATACATTTAAATTGTAACATAAAAAATTTGAATATTGAAAATTTTATGGTATTCTGGTTTTTTGGTTTTAGAACGTTCGACTTGTTTTTTTTAATTTTCTGTAGAGCATATACCTTATTGTATATAACTATCTATAATTCAGCAAGAAATAAATGTCCGTGGTATTGAAAAACAGTTTAAAAAATAATAATAATCAACATTACGGGACAAAAATAAAAACAAGTGACAGCAAAAATCAAATAATCAATAATATCACGTCAGCCTCACGGCATTAAGGAGCTTCTCCCCTGCTTCGGATAGAAGAAACATTGATAGCAACCTAATCTAGCAGGCTGGCTTACTAGAAAAGTCTTTAAAAACCTTAAACCAAAGGAGGTTGTAGTCCTCCTGCATTTCAGGGCTTATCCTCGTTCATGGCGCCCTTCACGTAAGTAACAAACGTTGAAATAATGTAATGACAGATGAGGGATGTTGAAAACACAGATAACATTTGAACATTTTCGTTTAATAAACTTTTTTTTTAATTTTGCAAGAATATAATTGTATTTTAATACCTCATTATGGTATTTATTATATTTGTTATAACAAAAAACACTTTATCATTCACGCATGCGCCCAACACTCCTGTTTAGAACGCCATAGCATGGCGTGAAATTCAAAGTTTATACATTAACAAAAAAATAAAATGAATAATATAAAAATATAACTTTATATTTATATATTAAGTTATAATAATAAATTATAACATTTTCACTATTTTCGGGTTATTCGGGATCTTGGTCACGGCGAGACAAATACAACTGGATCGAAATATTAGCAATCCGAAAATAGTGTAAATATTAGTGATACGCGACGATTTAAATTTAAAATCTGATGAATAATTAATTAATAAATAATTTAAAATAATTTTCGAAACATTTTCTTTTTTTTTTAATTTTTCGGGATTGGCGATTGGTTGGCTACTGGGACTTATTAAAGTAGCCAAATGTGGGTGTGTTGTGGAAATGCAAAAACTTCTAATGCACCTCTGCCACTCCCTCTGTTGAGGATATATGGCGACGATATATAATTATTATAATTAATATATACTTTATATAATTAAAGGTCATGTATTTACTAATTTGAAGCTATTCTTTTCCTAAAATGATGCTCACCAGAGCTAAGAAAAAAGCCGAGTAAATAAATAAATAACTAAATAAATAAAAAATACCGTATATAATAAAGAGCGTATTTGCGCCACAAACGTATGTAGATAGATTTAAGTTATGCTATGAAGTCATATACAATAAAAATTCTATGCAGTTTAGACTACATAGAATTTTAAGTATATACTTTTCCTAAAGTGATATATGTTTCTTCACATACATGTGAGCAACAAGTAGCATTCTTATTTAATTATAGATTACAGTTAATAAAGCTTTAGGAAAGTAATTTATATAAAAGTTTTTTTTGGTGCAATGAAAACGGAACAGGAAAATTTGAATTTTGTGCCGTTCTGTCCGTTCTGTGAATAAGGGGTGTTGAGCGCATGCGGACGCGGATGATCAAAATATTTATAAATTTAAATTATAAATAATAAATAAAGCTAATACACGCTTTAAAACTGTCTAGTGATATTTTACAAATATTAGTGTAACTTAAAAATTGTTAACCCTATGAAAAAGTCTGTAATGTCAAATTGTTGCTGCCACATTGGTTGCTGATTTGATATTATGACAAAGCTTCTTTAAATTCGAATTCCAAATTCGAATTTAAAAAAGATATTATCAAAGGCAAAAAAATTTAATTAAATTGAATTTTGTCCAATTAATGTTCTACTTTTTCAGGTTTAGCGTTAATTTTAACTTTGATAAAAGCTTACTTAAAAACAATAGTTATTTGAATTAATTCTTTTCACGATTTTGGCGCGACTTAATGCAACGTTGGCGTTGAAGCCAAGATGAAATGGTGCGTGCTGTAGACATGTTCGAAGGCGGTGCTACCCAAAAAAACGTGTTACTGAGCCTTAGCACCAAGAAAGATATAATATTATTTATAGAGATAGAGATATAGATTGTAGGTCTCGCTAACGGCTAACAGGTGACGTATTTGACAAATGCACATTTCTAATGAATCCCGGCTTAGATTCTACCCGATTATGTGTTTGAAGAACACCTGGACGATAAGCAAGAATCCACCTTAGCGAGAGAATAGCTTTGTCTTAACAAGGGCAATTCTATACATTATGCACATTTATAATGTACAGGGCATGCTATTTCTATAAAATATTGTGATGATTTGTTGACACCTGTCATCTTATCACACCGATTGCGTAAGGGGTAAGATTTTATATCGATGCACGACATTTATAGGCCACATACTACTCGATCGGTAACTTCGTAGTTACGACAAAAAGGATGCCCTCGCCTAGCTTTCCGTCGAATCCTCGGATTGAAATCTAATTGAACACGCACGGGACGTGCTGCAGCGGGAATCATTGCGCAGTTTTTCAGATTTTCTAACTTCGAAAGATGTACTTGAAGTTTTATCTTAGAGGTAACATCGACACACTGATTTTGTACATGCAAACTCGCTCTCAATGTGTCCGGGGTACTTTTACAGATTACTAATTTTGATTAGATCATAATTTGAGTTTCCTACTTAAATTTGTTTTTACTTTGCGTTCCGATTCATAAACAAAAAAAAAATGCATATGTTACATTAAAGTCCAGAAAGACTGTAAAATAATGCTATTTAGATTAGGTATGTATGTTGAAAGAAAACTTTGTAGATTTTTTGTTATCTTTAAATGACTGAAAACTTATTCCTGTACAAGTTTGAGGTGTAAAGAATGAATCATATCAACACAAAAACTATAGACCAATGCGAACCTACCGAAAAACAATGCTAAATTTGCCAGTCTCGTTTTAAATGAGGTGATAAAATGCAAATTTCTTAACGAAAATTTTATGGGCCTGCCTGAGGGTGACCTGTCGATTAATGTATTTTTTTATTTCGCGAAATCCCTAAGTGTTGCCATAGCATTATGGCACGATGAGTTCAATACAATGTTAATAAATAACGTAGCTCTTTCAAATATAAGCATGCTGACTTTGTTTATGTCATGAATAGATGCACAATATAGAGATGAATCATAAATAGTATGGGAATTAATATATTCATTATATTTGGGCAACCTTTAATCGCCTCCGTGATCTAGTAGGCATAAGTGCATGCTCCCACTGAGCTTATGCCACTTGATGTTAAGCTCTCTCTACGGATCTCCTTATTCGTCATTCGATCTCGAAGAGATACTCCGTACCTCTTAAATTAATAATAATAAGCATTTAAATTAAATATTCAATTTAAATAAAATAATTCTGTATTGGTTTTATTTTTATATTATAGATGCCAGTAACTTCACGCCTGCACACACTTTACATACTCACACGATTGGCTACTGAAAATATCTATGCTGTGACATCACAACCTATACATACCTATAACATAAGATTTCTTTTAAGATAGGTCCAACGGTGGTACGGTACCCAAAACCTCTGCGAAAAGTCCACATAAGTGACATTAGACTACGAACGCGATTTTGGTTTTGTAATATATTTTCTTTTAATCCGAAATATCATTTCTACGCTCGCCCGATGGGAAAGGTGGCGAGGATGAGACTGCATAATTTGTCACACCCCTCCTCATTAGAAAACTT
>DVZZ01000027.1:0-12501 GCA_018237845.1 Euselasia chrysippe | reverse complement strand
CATCCACATTCGGCTAGTTTAATATGTCCCATGCTGTGATAGGTAGCCAATCCATCGTCAATCGGGATCCCTTCCGGCCCCGGAAAATCTTAGAAAATGTTTTGAAAATCTTAGAAAATATAAGAAAACAATTTTTAAAATATGACCGACACGGGGTCGAACCCAGGACCTCCGCGTAAAAGTCAACACTTGTAACCACTAGACTATGGAGGTGACATCCAAGTTTTCATAGTTAATGGTAAACCTATATACTCGTAGTTTCGCGATGACCATATCTATCTGCGGCTTAGTTTAAATACCTTTTCCATTAGAAAGCTGTAATTTAGTTTGGGTATGCATATTCATCATTCAATACGGTATTGTGGATGTCGTGGATAAAGGTGTCAGTTATTATGTGCCGGCCGGTATGTATATGAGTATATACACATAAAACACCCGGAGCTGTGTTCTAAACCATTTTAAAATTGAATTCTTTCATTCAACCATGACTTTTTTTTGACACGGCAAAGTTATACCCCAGTGTTATAGTCTACAACTGCCCTGTGCCTGTGCTAAAGCTAGGCTTTAACTATATAGTTATTATTCTCAGTTATTCGAGCCAGTATCATCACCGAGTTATATTTATAGACTGCAGGTATTGAATTCGAATTATTTAATATAAAAAGAGATAGGCTATAAAACGTTTATCGCTAACAAAAAGCTTTCTGAGTTTCCGCTGCCATTTCTACATTTGTCCACCAATCACAGTAGGTTTGCGTGACTGGCCGCAATATATGAAAGCAATTTTCTCCTACTTTTATGAATGCCTGCTCTTGTTGATCCGACATAGGAAAAGGCTATGTATAAAACTTGTTCCTAGGCCATTTAATGTATGTTGGATATCAGGGGCAGATTTTGACACGCCAAATAGAATGCATGGAAATTATTTTGTTTTTTTTTAAATATTATTTTTATTCTTATTTTTAATATTAATATGTTTGTTGTAACTTTAATTCCGATGCTCAATAAGGAATACTAATTTATTTTTATTTATTTACATCAATATAAAGTTGTAATACAAAGACATGCTTAATGTTTTCAGGCATTCTTTACTGAGTCCTAAAAATTGTATAACAACAAATCCTGTTAATTCACCACAATGTGATTACAACCTTTTTGCCAAAAGTTGTTGTAAAATTATTTAGTTGTTTTTTGCTAAGAAGCAAACTTCACTACCTGTAAGCATTCATTGCCTCTTCCAGTACCTAAAAAATTCTTTAAGTAGTGACCAGATTACATGGGTAATATGTAATTAAATATATTCCTTTTACAGTTAACAGATTGCACTAATCGTTAGATAGATTTGCCCGCTTATTTTATAAAAAATTCCAAGTTTAAAATACAAATTAAAATAGATAGATCAAATATTACTTACGACTTTAATAATTATGAAATTTTACTAGTTAGATCCTTTATCTTTCTATACCTATTTTTAAATACGAGAATATTTAATAAAAAGCGTTATCAAATTTCATGGCATTTAAAATTACCTATTATAACAGGTAGCCTTGATTGAATAGGTTTTTTGATTATTTTAAAGTAGTTGGTAAGTGTATCTTGTAGATGATGCTTTCCACAACATGTCACCTTAGGCATCACCAGAGACAGCTCACGGAGTCTAGTCACCATCATTAAGGGATAAGCCAATATTTGCAATTCATAACTCGTTTGCAATCGACCTTTTGTATAATATGCTGTCGCAAGGAATTAAAATTGCTATACTATCCCGTTATGGCATTGTTTAAACATCGCAATGGCCCGTGCCGACGCTCCATTTACATAATTCAACTGGACACCCACGCTAACTCATTCTTCAGTACCCTGCCAAGATTATCTATATTTGTTGGTATTCCATTGACACTTATGCCAAGTAATTAAGGTTCAGAATTGAACAAAATAATGCAAATATTACTAGTGCTTCCAGGGAGGTAATTGTATAATTCGCGACTTTAAATTTATAATTATTAGTGTGAAACGTGTGTACTCCATGACGTTAAAATGTTGGTACTCATGTGAAAGCATTCGTACGGGAGAACCTGATCATAATCTATATGAAATTAATGACTGAAACTTTTGTCATATAATATGAGGTGTAATAATTGTTACTGCGCAACCATATTTCTTGACATGTTTCTTAATGGCAAACTATGTCAGTAATAGTTATAAATTATGTAGCCATCGTAAAATTCATTTATGAATAAAACAATTTATTATATTTAATCGCTGATCTCTACACGTATATTCAATGAACTTCTTTTTTTTATGGTGATAGAAGGCAACGAGTTGCGGGCACCTGATGGTAACTGACACCGCTACCCACGGCATCTGCAAAACCAGAAGTATTTCAGATGCGTTGCCAACTTTTTAAAGGATCAATAAGAAAATTAGAATTGAGTAAAATAAATGATACAAAGAATAGGAAAGGATAGGGGAGGGGGGATGGGCCCTAGATCACCTGTTCACTAAACAAAACAAAACGGAAGTTGTTTCACGGCAGTCTTTTACAGGCGGATGGTAACGCCGCAGACCGATGCGCCCAATAAGACTCCGGGAAAGAAGTAGCACCTACCACCTTAACAACTATACGACTGATAAATCTAGCGCAATAACAGAGTACTCTTGGACGATGAAAAATCTGTAGTATACTAAAAAACAAATTGTTTTAAACACCTTATTTTTCCAGAATAAGTCATGCAAGCAATAACCTATTAAAATGCGATTTAGGGAGAAGAAGAGTACATTTTAGGCTAGATTGCAATATTAACTATTTCATAAATTTTTATGTAATTCACTTTATCTCTGTATAGTTATAATGTGCGTATAATTGATTAATTATAATGCTTAATGTGCCTTTGGCTCCTGAAAACGTTAAGCCACGATACTTCCTTCTATGGACGCAGTTTGGTAATTTCAGATTTAATACCGGACACATAGCCTATTTCGAAAATTTAAAACGAAATACAATGTAAATGAAACTTAACTTCTCTAGTTTAAAACTACTTGATGCAGTAACGGCATGTAACTAAACGGAAACGTTTATATAACTAATTAACCTACAAATAGATACTTACCATTTTGTGTTTACGTATATTATATGTGTTATGTAAGTATGTGAGTAGGTAGAGAAGTGGTTATTATACTGGGCTTACGTATAACACATCCAGAGTCGTAAACCAGGCTTGGGCATACCTAAGTTAACAAGGGAAAGAGCACAGAGTAAAAATACATATTTTGGTTGCGTTCCTTTTTACCAACACCCTCCCTAGGGACGCAACCCCATCATCTTTACACAATACAAATGTTTGGCGGCAGTGGTGCCCTTAGTTAGATTATCAGCAATCATTTCCTCACCCTTGACATAACTAAACTTTATATTTAAATTGTTAACATTATCTTTAAGAAAATGATAGCGGATATCAATGTGTCTTGACCTAGGTAAATAACAGTCATTATTGGACAATTTAATTGCACTCTGGTTATCACTAAATATGATGAGTGGATTGCTCTGTTCTTGACCGAGTTCAGCATGCAGTTGTTGGAGCCATAGCGCCTCCTGTGCTGCCGAGGACATCGACATGTATTCGGCCTCAGCAGTAGATAGTGCCACAGTCTGCTGCTTTTGTGACCGCCAAGATATTGCACCATCCTGTAACAAAAAAATGTAGCCTGTGCACGACTTCCTATCGCTCTCATCACTTGCCCAATCGGCATCACAATATCCTGTTATTTTCTTATTACCATCTTTGGTATATATCAACTTTATGTCTTTGGTACCCTGCAGATATCTGAAAATTCTTTTCACTGCAGCCCAGTGTGCGGTTGTAGGATGTTTGTTAAATCTGCTCAGTGTGTTTACTGCAAAAGATATGTCAGGTCGGGTACCTTGGGCCACATACAGTAAGGAGCCAATGGCCTGTTGGTATGGACAGTCAGTAATCTCATCTTCTTTATTTTTCTCACCAAGTTTCATGCCAACTTCAAATGGTGTTTTCACAGATTTACAGTCTGACATTCTGAACCGAGCTAATATTTCATTTATATACTTTTCTTGATCTAGTAGTACATTGTCTCCATCTCTGGTAATGTGTAGACCAACACATTGACTTGCTGGACCAATGTCTTTCATTTCAAACTGTTGTTTCAGTTTCTCTTTGAAAACCATTTTTGTATTTTCTTCAGTAGTGAATAAAATTAAATCATCCACCCAGATGGCTATAAAAGTATTCTTCTCTTTATTATAATAGACACAAGGATCTGTTTTTGATTGTGTCATTCCTAACTCATGCAGAACAGAATTTAATTTCAAGTTCCAGAGTCTGCTGGCCTGCTTGAGCCCATATATAGATTTATGTAACATGCATACCTGAGATCCAAGTTTATACTCTTCAGGCTGTTGCATGTACATTACTCTATCGATTTCTCCTTGCAGAAAAGCAGATACAGCGTCCATTTGATCTATTCCTAATCCATACTTGGCTGCTAAGGCAAATAGATAGCGGATAGTCGTGTACCTGACAACTGGTGAATATATTTCTTCATAGTCTGTACCCCATCTTTGTGCATATCCCTTTATCACAAGCCTTGCCTTGTATCTCAGAGCATTCCCACTCTGGTCTGTTTTTGTTTTAAACACCCACTTATTTGGAAGAGCCCTTTTGCCTGGAGGGAGATCTGTCAAGGTCCATGTTTTGTTTTTCATTAGAGAAGTATACTCCTCGTCCATGGCCCTCTTCCACTCTGTAGCTTGTGGTGATGTAAGTGCTTGCTCAACAGTCTGTGGGTCAGTCAAATCAGTAAACAAACACAATAGGCCCATCTTACCATTTTGTGTCTCATCTTGTTTAGCCTGTGATCGTGCTGACCTCAATGTTACATTTCTATTGTAATCCTGTCTAATCGGATATGGAGGATGGTAAGTTTCATCAAGTTCTCCAGTGTCAGTGTCATACTCACTTGAGTCTTCCCTATTAACTAGAGTATCTGAGTCTGTGCTGGACGTCATCGGTGCAGATGGGGATGAGGACTCCTGAGTGTGTATTTTCTTTCTCTCACTGCCCGAGTTTGTATTTTCAAATGAACCGGAACTCACAGTGGCTGTTTGGCTATTCTTTACTGGAATATAAGTTTCACAATGAATTGGAACACTGACATCCTCAATATAATTTTCAATAAAAGAAACATCTCTACTTTTGACAACTTTGTGTGTCTTAGGGTCCATAAAACGATAACCCTTTGTATTTTGACAATAGCCCACAAGTATCATTTTTACAGACTTTCTATCCCACTTTTGGCGTTTGTCTTTTGGTACATAAACCATAGCTTCGGAGCCAAATACTTTCATGTGGGATAAATTAGGTTTTTTACCATTCCACATTTCATATGGAGTTTTACCTTGTAATGATTTTGTCGGGGAACGATTTATAACATATGCAGCAGTTGCCACAGCTTCAGCCCAGTATTTCTTCTCCAGGTTGGCATAGAACAACATGCATCGTCCTCGTTCCACTAAAGTCCTGTTCAGTCTCTCAGCCATGCCGTTTTGCTGGGGAGTGTACGGAGTAGAAGTTTGATGAATTATACCATGATCTGATAAGAATTTTTCAAAGTTACGGTTACAGTACTCTTTACCATTATCTGTGCGTAGCTTTGCTATCTTATGATTCAATTCATTCTCTACTTTAAACTTGAAATCTTTAAATGTTTCCAAAATGTTTAATTTATCTTTTAGAAAATATACATGGACCATTCGTGTGTAGTCATCAATGTAAGTAATAAAGTATTTCATACCTCCAAAAGATAAATTTTCCATGGGGCCACACAAGTCTGAATGTATAAGTTCCAGTGGCCTTGTCGCTCTAGAACCGACATTTTTGAATGGCGTCCTTGCTTGCTTACCTTCCATACAATAAGTGCATGTGACATTACATTCTTCCTGAGACAGAGTCACACCATCAGTACAACTGGGCAGCTTCTTCACATCTGGAATATTCAAATGACCCATTCGCAGGTGCCACAGGTAAGTGTTATTACAATTTTGAGAACCTGAGGTTAAATGTGCTACTTCTTTACTGGTATCCATGATATATAACTTGTTGCTCAGTGTTGCAGTGCATATCACCTCATCTTTCCAATTTTGAATTTCACATCCCTTCTTGTTAAAAATAACCTTATATCCATTTTTTACAATAGTACTAACTGAAAGTAAATTAGCAGCTAGCCCAGGTACATACAAAACATTATTGACTTGTATCACTTTATTTTGACTTATATGTACATCTACACAACCAACTCCCTTCACAGCTAATGGCTCTTTGTTGGCTACAGTGATTTTACTTACAGATGGTTCAGTGACTTTGTACATCCAATCTTTTCTACTTGTCATGTGCATGGATGCACCGGAGTCTAGAAACCATTTATCATCACTAACGTTTTCTTTGACAGTTGCTGAAAAAGCTGCTACAAAACTGGAACTCTCTCCTTTGCTCGCTGATTGTTTCTTTGGCTGTTTACAATATTTGGCAAAATGACCACTCTTGTTACAATTATAACATCTGGGTCCCTTTGGTTTCACTGACTGCCCATAATTTCCTGTTTTCTTTGAGTTCGTGTAGAAAGCAGTTGACTTTGATGTGTTAATCTCTTGTATGAGTTTGGTTTTTACTGAGTCAGCACTAATTTGGATCCCAGAACTTTCTAAGCCCATGATCATAGGCTTGTATTCCTCTGGTAAGCCAGCCAACATCAAAGTGCCAAGCCACTCATCATTGACATCAAATCCTATGTTTCGCAATTTGTGTGCAGTGTTCATTATTTTACTAACATAGTCTTCAACACTATTACTTGACTCCAGTGTAGTATTTATCAGATCTTTGAGTAGACCTACTCTTCTGGTTAAGCCGTTGTCATCAAAAGCCTTTTGTAAATTCTCCCATACTTGTTTTGCAGTTTTGCATTCCTGAACATGTACATAATTCTGTGGGTCCAATAACAATATCAGCTTTGACTTCGCCTTTACGTCTTTACTTGAATCTATAGGTTTATTATCAGGGCGTTCAACACAACACCATAAATCTTCGTGCTCCAAGTAAGTCTTCATACTAAACTTCCAGGTTGCAAAATTTTCTCTTCCGATCAATTTCTCCAAATTGAACATATTATTAGGACTCATCTTGCTTTGGTTTCACCTAAAATATGTGTTTTATAACTGGGGTCATAAATATTCCTAACCTCAAATTTAAAAATTGCAACGACAATTTTTCGGATTGAAGTCGGTTTCGACACGATTGATTTCGCAACCACGCTCTGCTACCATAAAGGATTATGGATTGTATTTTGTGGTATATAATTAAAACGTACTTAATTATTAAAAGGAAGTTTTATTCTACTTGCAACGAAAACGTGGTAACCTAAGTTAACAACGGAAAGAGCACAGAGTAAAAATACATATTTTGGTTGCGTTCCTTTTTACCAACACAAACATATCGTGTTTGTAAAGTGATCAGTGTTGACAATAAGTCCCGAGTAACTGATAGATCAGAAACTGAGACGTTTCATAATAAGGCCAACGTTGGGCTTAGTGAGTCAGACTGGTTATTTTTACCATTGGTTACTATCTTAGGCTATTATTGTAACATTTTGTTTAGTCATCCTATAGCTATCTATGAGAGCTATAGGATCACAGAATATCAGCAGTAGCAAAAAAAAAAGTACTAATGAGGAAAGGAATAACAGCGTATGCTTAGAAATGTATTTCTCTGCCAGTTTATTTCTGAGGTTGGGCATAAAATAGGTTTCCAATAAATCTACAGATTTGATATCTCTCAAAACAGTTTATGTTTTATAAGGGCCTAAAGGTACATATATTATATTCGGTTTCTAATTTAGTTTAATTCAAAAAACAAATTGTTTCTTATTTGTTAACAAGATCGCGACAAGCACAAAACCATTTTATAAAATAAATAACCCTTTCAAAGTCTTTTGACCTACTTTAGCGTCGATTGCGGAAAAAGTGATTTGTGTTGCGTCCATCGTTTTATCAAACCCAGCGATGTAATTAAAGATGTGAATGGTGGTGATAAATTCTTGTACGATTGCGATCACAACGGCTGCAAGCATATGGCCGAGTAGATAGGTTGTAAACTCATATGAAAAGTAGTAACGAGCTACTGAACAAAAGCGTCACACAGCGATTGTAAAAAATAAACCCATCAATAGTAGGTCAAATGTTATTCAAGTATTTTTAAAAACAACTAGTTATGTGATTTTGTCAGTGTTGTCTCTATTTCCACTAATTTATCTAAAAAAAGAATGAAATTTAATTAGCTTTTTGTCTGACTTTGCAGTTTAAAAGACCATCTTGCCCCCCGCGGGGAATCCTAGCAACAAACAAGAATAGGCATTTGAAACGAATAAACGTTTCTGGACTTCGGTTTATTGTTTTTTCTTTTTGTTCACATGTACTGTTGTAGTTTTTCATACTTTCAACGACTTGTTTAGTGGATGTGTTACTTTATTTTGATGTTACTGTTGTTCGTAACCAAACTACAAAATTATTGCATTAATCTAAGAAGATAAATATTTTACAGAAAAGGAGTGAAATAGTTTACGTGACAGTTCTTTTAAGTTTTAGTTTATTTTTATTTATTTTTTGACGTATAACAAACAGTTACATTCTAGTGAGTACAATTATAATCATATAGCTTAGCAATATAATATGAGAATATAGTTAACAATGTTTCGATTGATTGTTTTGTTTAAAATGTGGTAGATGCTACTTCTATACCGAAATCGGATTGGGCAAACCAACCTGTCAAGGAATCTTTATACAGAAGACTGCCGTGAAACCACTTCTGTTGTGTTTCGCCAGTGAGCAAACTATCCAGGACCCTATCTTCTTCTCCTATCCTTTTCTACTCCTGTTATCATTTATCGTATTCAATTTTTTTTTCTGTTGATAATTAATATAAAATTTGCAACGCATCTGCAATACTTCTGAGTTTGCTTACGGCGTGGATGTCTTTTACTACTAGGTGCTAGCAGCTGGTTTGCCTTCTTTCAACAATAAAGAGAATCATACACCTAATAATATAATTTATTAGGTTACATTAAAAAAAATTGCTTATATTGTACTATGCCACTTTCGTAGCATATCGGTCGGTTGATGCATGAGGCTTCTAGACTCAAATCATAAAAGGAAGTATTATGAAAAATCGTTAAGGTACCACTTGTTTTGGCGGGTAGATAACAAAATAAAAGTCGCGTGTATTCACTATATGATAGGTTCCGCTATAAATATAAAATTCCGGAAATGATGAATGATAAATTTGCTTATCAACAGATAATTACGGTATTGGAAGTCGAAAAACAATCTTAAACAACGAGTGGTCTTGAGATATATTAATAGGTTAATTGTATATTATACCAGCTAATACCAATAACTTGACTACCTTTTTACAACAGCAATCATACCACGTTACAAACTTAAGTGGTTTAATTGTAAGCGTTGTGTAAAATAAATTTAACCTTTATTAATGACTAGACACTCTTTAACAAGCCTCTAACTTTTTGTAACTAAATATTTCATCTTCTCATACTTGTCGGTAAATTCAAACAATTTTACGCGTGAATATATTTGGCTCGTAACGGTACATATTTCAAGTCCTCATCGGTCTGTCACCGGCGATCGTTCAGATAACGATATCTTCAATGTAATCGACGCATCGTAATTTAACCAATTAAAATTCTCGTATCTGGTAATGGAAGAATAATCTTGTAATATTTCAGACAAGCTGGCAGACTGGTGCAGTGACATTTTAAGAAATTTTATTTGCTTGAGATTTAAATAAAATTAATAAGCGTGCAAATGGACGTGTTTGAATGGACGCTAAAATAATATCATGTTTCTTTATCGATTTAATGGAATGAAATTCTTTTTTGACCAATGTACCTGCGATTAGTGAGTTAATAATATTACTTGTTGTCTAATTAGAAGCATTGACATTATTATTATGAAATAAATAAGGTATCCTTAAGGAACAAGCTGACGCCAAAATTTTACGTTATTTAACCTTACACTTACACTTTGACTCATTTTGCTCATTATGCATGCTGTTTCATTTTGTTATAGGGCACGTATCATTTATATCTAAAGAATTGTTTTAAAACTGCAAATGTTTCGTTCACAACTTAGCAGATATTTAAAAAAACATCGATATCATTTACGGTATGAATATTTTAGTTACTATATTTCAAATAACAAGTTTTTTTTTTAATAATCTCCAATTTCTAAGAAAACACAATTGTTAAGGCAAAATCAGATTATGTGAATATATTATATACATTAAACAGTGATTTTGTTGATATTAAGATTGTTAATTCAAACCGTCGCGTATAACCATTTTTAATCCCTCTTTGACCACAATCCATCCAACTAAATCGAAATTTCGAGTAACATAAATTATCACAAGTAACCAGTAAAATTAATTAACATTTTTAAAAACTAAATCAAATTGTAATTTTAAGAATTATTATAATTTATGATCTGGTAGTAAAGGGAAAGTCATTTACAAGCGTATATAATAAATTACATTGTGCAACTTATACTCTAATGGAACTGTGAACAATGAACGGTTTTACGGTTTCATTTGTTACCGGTGAAATTAAGACAATTTATGCTATTACTATTGTTTTAATACCGGTTTAATTTATTTGTAAAGGTAAACTGGTGAACGAGGACGCAGTCTGCCCAATAAATGGTACACACAGCAATATAATTATGTGGATATTTCACTTAAATCATTTTTGTATATTTATTTTATGGTGGTAGATATTACTCCAATACCTCGTTTCTCGTTTGCCTTCTTTCTACCATAAAAACAACAAATACATATATATTTTAGCATCCTACACCATTTTTTAACAACTATGGGTCTGGGTGTTATTAAATATATTTCAGTATTTATATTTGTATGTCTATGAATTAGGACCATTAACTAATAAATATCCATAACATAGGAGAAAAACCTACTTCAACGTGTACGAATCATTCATTCTCATTTATTTAATATTTATTAATTTTCAAAATATTTTTTTATTATTCAAAATATTAAACGTCAAGAATACTCCAAAATTAAATCAGACAAAAAACGAAAACAATATCGCAGACGTCTGTATGTCCAAAGTTATTTTTGAAGATTTATGCGCAGGCGCATACATAAAACGAACTCAAAGTGACAGCGGTTCGTTTGACTTAAAATGGATATTCATAATTACTTAAAAAATAAAGAAAGAAGTACAAAAGAAGTGTCATGTCTAGTGCCTATTTAAAATAAGTAAAATATATTCCTCGAGTTCAATAGAAAAAGGTTAAAAAAAACGTCAAAAAGAAAATACACGTTTAGTTTGATATGATATAATTAGTAATTTTAATTATTAATATTTTTTTAGGTGGCACGAGTTTTTCCCGGTCGAAATAGGCACACCGTCCTGGGTTGATACCACCCACCTTCAGAAGACTGCCATGAAACAACTCTCGTTGTGTTGCGGTTGTTTAGCAGGTGATCCAGGGCCCATCTCCCCTCCCTTTTCCTATCCTACTCCTTGTATCAGTTATCCAATTCAAGTTTATTTTCCTATTATTCTTATATAAAGTTGGCAACGCATCTGCAAAACTTCAGGTCTTGCGTTGTTGTGGGTCGCCGTGTCACTTACCATCAAATGCCCGCATATTTACTTTCTTTTTACTATAAAAACAATACCCATATAAATAATGAAAAACAACTACTGGTCACAAAAACGTTTGAATGCCAAGCATCGAACCTGAGACTCATTAGGTTAGCTAATATCAGCGTAATTAGGAAATATTGCATTCATGATCATAAAAGTGAAAATAACTACATCATGGAATTATATAATAAAATGTTATTTTAAGACGAGATTTCCTTATTGTCTACGTATTTACTGACTGTAAATGTACGTAACGTAATGTTTACGTTAAGATCTACATAAAAATCTAGTTACACTGAGATTATCTCGGCTAGTGATGTTAATCAAGGGAAAGTAGTCATGTATGACAAAAAGTATTTGATCCAGTATTGTCAAGTTCTGCCATAGAGTTTAAAAAGGCGCGCTTATATGAGCAATTTTTAAGCAATATTGATCGGCAACATTGACAAAAAGATTGCGCTATTCATCATTCCTGAACGTACGCCCTTAAGTTAGGGGCATTGACTTTAAATTTAAAGTTAATTTAATCAATTCGTCAAAAGTGGTGTTGTTGTGGTTGAGTGGTCATAAATGTGGATTCACAGGCTATATATAGGTCGTGGCTTTGATTCTTCAGTCAGATATATTTTAGAAAATTATGTCTTATTTTTATTTTATTAATTCTAAGATTTTCGAAATATTTCCTAAAGTTGTACGGGACTTGATATCCCAATTGACGATCGACTGGGTGCCTATCAT
>DVZZ01000026.1:0-12535 GCA_018237845.1 Euselasia chrysippe | reverse complement strand
ACTGCTAGGGGCGTTATATTAATTACATTTAATGAAAAATACTTACCAAATTACCACTACTAAAGAGTGAAACTAAGTGGCTTGCAGGGGCTTTGCCATATCTTTAAAGTAATAATAGACAAATGTGAATTGGATAAATGATACAAGGAGTAGAAAAGGATAGTGAGGGAGTTGGGATGAGCCCTGGACCTCTTGTTCACTAACCGAAACAGAATAATTGTTTCACGGCAGCTTCTGCAGAAGGATGGGAACGACTCGGGTTAGTGCATCCGATTTAACTTGAAGATGGAAGTAGCACCTTCCACATTTTTACAAATTAATAGTGTAGCAATTATAAAATGGTGGTGGCCTATGATAAC
Organism: Euselasia chrysippe; assembly: GCA_018237845.1. Classification (NCBI taxonomy): domain Eukaryota; kingdom Metazoa; phylum Arthropoda; class Insecta; order Lepidoptera; family Riodinidae; genus Euselasia; species Euselasia chrysippe. Next base: position 12,176 of record DVZZ01000026.1, on the reverse strand, counting down.
GCCTTAATGTTAATGTCAAAATACAATCAAGTTATTCTAACAGCATTCTTTTACAAAAGTGGTTATTACTAGACAATTCTAGTATTAATCTATGCCCACTGATAATTGAGCAACAATGTGCACTATTAGTCTCTGAGATTCCAGTTGCGCCTAATTTTTGTTTTATTTTGAAACATTCTACTATAGATTTATAGTAGAAAGAAGGCAATCAAGCTGTGGGCACTTAATGGTAGTGACACTGCTACTTATGATATCTGCAAAACCAGAAGTCCTGCAGATGCGTTGCAGACTTATTAAAGGGTTAATAGGAAAATGGAAATTGGATAGAATAAATGATAAAATAGTAGGAAAGGGTAGCAGGGGGACGGCCCTCCTGCCAAGCGCCAAAACTTTATAAAAGATGGCAATGGCATCTTTAATAGCATTTACCTATATTGCACCTATTTAAAAGTAAGAAGTCGAACTTTCCTCATATGTATTCCTATGCCAATGTAAGGATGTAAGAGGTTGAGTGCAAATTTATTAATGATGAGTTTATGATTAATAAAAACAAACAAAATATTTCCTTTTTAGCTTTAAAACCGAGAAAGATCCTACTTTCCTATTGCAAAAAAAGTTAGGAACTGTCAAGTCGCCAGGAGTGTGAGAGGACTTCAGCTACAGCAAACAATGTCTGTAATTGATGAGTAAAATTGAACTGCCATGATGTCAAAGACAAATATTTTTGTTCTTGCATTATTTAGATTTACAATGTAACATTTCTACACGTCTAATTATTAATAAATACACGTGTTATAAATGAAGTTGGTGTTTGTTTTCTCTCATTTTACTTGTGGCTGTAGGGTAACAAAATTACCGGCATAATTACTGGTATAAGGCAACACAAGAGTTGATTTATATGCCTTTTCGAATGTGATGCATATCAAACTTTTCGCGTTTCTCTTTGCATTATCCCCGTTGTCTGGAATATTCTAGATTTTTAATAAATTGTATCAATAAATGCCAAAGAGCAGGAAAACCCTGTTTTGTTCCTGAACTCTTTACTGGACAAGTTGCAGCTGTATGATTTCAAAAACCTGTTCTGTATCTAGAAACTTCTATAAAGAGACAACAATAGTAAAATCAAAACTGGCAGCTCCTTTGCCATAAAAAAACCTTTCGGGATATTTGATGGAGGAGGTAATATTTGAAATAAAACATGATGTTTGTTAGTGATATTTATTAAAAATATATTTTTTATATTTTCCTTTATTTATGAGCTGTAATATGAAATGGTATCCATTTGTTTTCGTTGTGTAAGGTAGAAGTGCTAGTAAATGGCCATGCGCCAGTAGTTGGCCACTTTGATACAAAGTATTAAAAAATAAGAGTTTTAAATATTGTTTTTAGCATATTATTAGCTTATGAGATGGTATCACCATCTAATAGTTTGTAGATAAAAAGTGTGAATGTTGGCAGCTCTGTAACTACAAGATGGCAGATATTCACTTTTAAGTATCGGCGTCCCAAGTTATTCAAGGTAATTTCTTAAGTAATTTATTAAGGATATTGTTTTGGTATTTTGCAAATTTTGAAGAATTTTCTTGCAATTATATGCTAAACTATTTGGTTTGGAATTTGCAGAAGTATTGCAAGGATTTTTTATGAACTCAGTGAATTCGGATTGTTTACATTAGCAACGGAGGGGGAGGACCATTACTGGCATCTATTTTTCAATAAAAATTAGAAGTTGCCCGGGGTGGGCAACTACCGAGGGTTTGAAATTTATATGTAAAATTTTATTAATGTCTTTAAATTTGACCGAAATACACGAAGCATTGAAACAGCTAAAAAATACTTGTGTTATCTTCTTTTATTTCAGTAATGGGCCGGGTGGGCAACTACTGACTTCAATTTTGGCCAACTACTAAAAATATACCTATTTGGCCTATATTAGATGCCTGGAAACAAAGCAAATTTTTTAAGTTATGAGGAGAATGCAATGAAAAACGCAGTTGAGGATGTGCGCCTGCACAGCACCTCAATAAGAAAAGCAGCCAAAAAATTTGGGGTACCCCGACAAACTTTATCAAATAAAGTAAAAGGGAAATCGCCAATTGAGAGGAAAATGGGGCCTGCTCCTACGCTAACTAAGGATGAAGAACAACGCATATGCCAATGGGTGGGTGACTTCGCTGAGGCTGGTTTCCCCATAACGACAGACCAATTGCTCTTTAGCATTCAACGGTACCTTAAGGACATTAAGCGAGAATGCAAGTTTTTAAACGATGAAAATAAGCCAGGAAAAACTTTTCTTAGACTCTTCATGAAAAGAAATAAAGATGTAACAACAAGGACATCCCAAAATCTCACGTCTTCAAGAGCGTCTGTGACAACCGCTAATATAAGAGAATGGTTTAATAAAGTAAAAAGCAAATTAGAGGAAAAGGGTTGGGCGGACATTTTGGCGGACCCAAATCGTGTTTTTAACTGCGATGAAACGGCTTTCATGTTGGCACCGAAGACACCAAAAGTTCTTGCCAAAAAGGGGGAAAAGAACGTCTACCAACAGGTTAACGCCGATGATAAGGAGTGCCTCACAATTCTTGTCACTGGAAATGCGGCTGGTACCCTAGCCCCCACTACAGTATTATACCCATATAAACGAGTTCCTGCAGAAATTTCGGACAATTTTCCAGTCCAATGGGGATTGGGGAAAACGGATTCGGGGTGGATGACGTGTGAAGCGTTCTATGAATTTATCGCTGACATATTTTACCCATGGGTTTGTTCTCAACAGGTAGATATGCCCGTCATTTTATTTGTGGACGGACATAAATCCCACCTCTCATATCCATGCAGTAAATTTTGTGATGAGAATGGAATAATAATGATTCCGCTGTACCCCAATGCGACGCACATTCTACAACCGATGGACGTTGCAGTCTTCAAGCCTCTAAAACAAGCCTGGCGAAAACGGGTCCATAGTTGGCGCATTGAAAAAATTAGTAGTGGCGAAGGGCACACCCTAAAAAAAAGAAGATTTTGCCAAACTTCTGCAAGAAGTTATGGAAAACACTATGACACCCGCTAATTTAGGAAATGGCTTTCGTAAATGCGGCCTTCATCCCTGGGATCCAGAGGCTCCATCCATCGCCCTATCAGGGAAATCTTCTGAGAAGGTGGACAACACTGAGCAAATTTTATATTTGCAAAGAGGACTGAAGTTTCTGGAAAACGAATTGCCCGCTGGTTTGTTGGTGAAGTTTCAACTCGCTGTCAAATCAACAACTAGAGATTGGGACGGGGATATAGTCCACGAATCTTTGTTTAAAATGTGGAAATCAACACATGACACACTTCAGTCAACCATGTCTACAAATTTACCCGATTTCCCTGTTACCTCTGCTGATGATGCACCTGTATCTGATAACTTACCCGAGTTTTCAGTGATCTCTGCTGATGATGCACCCGTATCTGAAAACATACCCGAGTTTTCAGTGATCTCTGCTGATGATGTGCCTGTACCTGAAAACTTACCCGAGTTCACCGTTACCTCTGCTGATGGTGTGCCTGTACCTGAAAACTTACCCGAGTTCTCCGTTACCTCTGCTGATGACGTGCCTGTACCTGAAAACTTACCGGAGTTCTCTGTTATCTTTGCTGATGGTGCGCCTGCAAACTTACCAAACTCTTACTCTGTTGTCGATGAGTTTCCGTCAGACTCTACATCCGCACCGCCAATTCACCCGTTACCTGGACCATCATCTGCCGGTACTGTGCCAAGTCCATTTAAAAAACACTTCTTTTATCAATCAAAAGACATGAATAAGGATACAAAAAAGAAACATAAGGAAAAATTACCGGCAATAACTTTCGGGGAAGACTATCGGACCTACCTGAGATTGAAGATGGAAAAAAAAGAGAATATTGAAAAACAGAAGTTAGAGAGAGCAAATGAAAGAAAGCGAAAGAAGAAGGAAAGAGATGCACTGAAAGAAAAAAAGAAATCCGAAAGAGATCTTATGAAACGCCGCAGGTCAAAACAAGCTACTAAACCTAAAAAATGTAAACGTAAGTTAAGTTTATCTTCTTCTTCTTCGTCCACTTCTAATGTCACTTCAGGAGATGACATAGAAGATGATGAAGGAGAAGAAGATGCTGTTGGTGAAAAAAAGAGGATTCCTTCCAAAAAAGCTGTCGGGGAGTACATTATTGTTAAGTATGATGGCAAATTTTATCCGGGGCTTGTTTTGGAGGTACTCCCATCTCAAGCTAAAATTTCTGCCATGACTCCAAGCGGAAAGTTATGGAAGTGGCCTCTTCGGCCAGACGTACTGTACTATGAATGGGACGCTGTAATTACAAGCATAGAAGAGCCGACGAAAACCAGTAAAACGAGAGACCTGTACAATGTGCCAGAAATACTTCACTATAACTAAGTATGATTGAAAAATTGCGAAAAACTTATTACATATTTTTCATTCTTTTTATAAAAGAAATAAACTTTACATTCTTTCTTTCTTTCTTTTTTTTCATACTTACTTACTCATTAAGTGGTATAACACGTGACACATGTGTTAATAAACAAAGATAAACGAGGTGGGCAACTACTAGCTAGGAAGTGTCCATCTATTGAATTTTTTGTGGCCATCTACTAAAGTTTTCGTTTTTTTTTCTTTCTTAAAAAAATCTGCTAAATTTCTTTCGCTTGAAGTTATTTGTTCACAAGTTTCTAATAAAGTGGAGTTCAAACTATTACATAACATTTTAATTAAGTAAATATAATTATATTCAACCTAGGAATGCCTACAAATGGAATGGAACTACGTTAAGTGGCCATCTACTAGCGTTTTTACCTTATTGCTGATAATTTTTTATTTGTAGGTCGTGAGCCGTGCCGGATTGTGGGAGTGGTGGGTATTGGACATGTCTCCGGGATTGTGGAACATTGGGGGAAAATCACTCCTCAAGACATAGCGCCATTGCTCAAGTGAGTTCTATTGTAACAGGTAGTGGTGAGACTAGGCTTATCCCATGACTTTTCAGGAATAACGAAGGCAAAGGTGCTGTAAGCGTCTGATAGTAAATGACATCTCTACCCATTACATCAGCGAAGCCAGGCGCTTTACAGTTCCAAATAATCATTGATTTGGGGTTGAAGTATATCCATCCATACTAGCAACATGCAATTGCATTTTAATGTAATCATGATGACCATTGTTACAGCGTAACTAACAAATACCCAAACTTTCACAAGGTTTAACGTCGACATTCAAATCTGTTATTTGTTCAAAACAAGCCGGAATCCAGTTATCCTTGTCTATATAACGTGCAATTTATCTACTCAGTCACTCACCTGTGCACCTATAATTAAAAAAAAAATTAGAACTTATCTAAAAGGGGATAATCATATTTAGAAGCTTATTAGAAGTAGGACAAAGCACAATACTGCATTCGCCTACAAGGACACTATTCAAGAAATAAATATGCTAGATATGACTTGTGTTTTTATTTGTACAAATTTGTAATTATTGCCTTTTTTTAACAAACAACAAAAACTAGTTGCATTCGTAGTAAATGACATTACTATCAACGATATTTGTGACTAACTTTCGAACAACATTTTGGTAGAGGAGTTGTACTTACTACTTTAAAGTCACATCGGTAATCGTATTATAGTTCGCTTCTTATAAAATAAAATATATATTTTTGTGACTGTATCAAAACAAGACGATAAAGATTGAGGAATATTTTTAAATTGAAACTAGCTAACAGAAATTAGAACTTTAAAAAGGAGTCTAAATAATTTGGTGTCTCCCGAAAAAAACACTTTTCGAAAATTCAAAACCTAAATATAACGATTACAGTAAACTACGATACGAAACTACTATAATAAGGAATACACTAATGATTTATATTATTCTTTAAAAAATAACTTTTTATCGGGTAGGTACAACTTACACCAATTTGTCATATTTTGTCATATTGTATTTATCAATTATACAATTATTATTACAATGAAGCGACACATAGTAATTAACCCACACCTTCGAAAAGGAGACACTTCACGCATATCGCCGATAGTCGGCGGAATATTCGTGAAGCATTTTATTATAAAAAAAAGCATTAAAGTACGACGACTCTCGTTCACCTTTGCACCTCAACTGGGGAGAACGCGTTTAATTTCGAAATGTACCTGACCTTCTGTCAGGTGCATACAGGCCGACATGTATGGATCCATAACTAACTAACAAAAACCTAGCAACAACACCATCTAGGTAAGATAAGCTAGACATAGTGAGGTTAGTCGAAGGTCGATGGTACCCGATGTTGGAAACGTCCCTTGTTTAAATGAACTCCCACAACTTGTTCTAGAAAAGGCAGTTTATATAAGACAACATTAGGTTAAATTAAATAACTTTAGGTTGTATATATATAAACATTAGAAAAAGTTTATTTTAAGACATATACATACAAATTTGACTGATGCATCACACATTCATTATTATAAAAATATTTCCTTTGAATGCAAATACAAAGTTGAAAACATTGACTTGAGAAAAACATTAACTATTTATAAATATTTCTAGTAGCTTATAGTTTATCTGAGCCAACTTGTATGTTTTAAAGATTTTAATTAGTCATGCCAAAAACCTCATTGCTAGAGGTCATTAAAGAATGGTCTTATGTGAATCTGAATACATTATTAACTACAGACACCGCCAGTTGGTATCTTCATTTTTACAAACACTTTAAAACTATTCTAATTTACTTTCTACTCATATGGAAAAAACAATATTTTTATTATATTACACAGCTTCCCATAAACTAAACCAAATGAATTTACGCACAAATAAGTCATAAGAAAAATAATCTCAGCAGGAGATCCAAATCCCCCCCCCCCTCCATGTCATTCTCTACTCTTTGCATCATTTACCTATCCAATTTTCATTTTCCTATTAACTTTTAAAAAGTATTTTGCAAATACCAACGCATTTGCAAGACATCTTGTGAATCTCGTGGTTAGCGGTGTCTGTTCCCATAATGTGCCCACAACTCTTTTGTATTTTTTGTACCAAAAAACAAACATGAATTCTTTGTTAAAAATTACCAACCAGATTTTTTTAACCAACCAGACCAACCAGAACTTTTGTATCATTTTTAAATCCGCTTTAGAAACCAGAACCAACAGTGCAAGGTTGATGTTGTTATTATCATGGCTACTTATATTATTATTTTAATATTATTCACTATTTTAGACGCGGTATCCTTGGGAGAATCTAATCTATCTTTATATAATATACCTATAAAATAAAGTTAATTAAAAGTATAAAGTGATATGATACTTTATGCCCTAATCTCCGTAAACGAACTAGAAAAATACTAATAATTAGAAACGACCAATGAAATATAAATATAGTATATGTTTTAATTTTGAATTAAATGATAATGATCTTTTCTCTATCCCTTCCTGTTAAGCAATATTTTTACTATAAAAACAGACTTATCGACCATATTAGAATAGTCGACAGACTATAAGTATGACAGACAGTAGTTATTATGACTTTGGTCAGTGCTTAACAGATAACGTCAGTACTTCAAAAATAGTTGATGCTTAAGGGAGTCGGAGCTTAAAAGACATTGTCAATGTTTAACCAACCTAGTCAGAGTTTAACAGACATTATTAGTGCTTAACAGACATAGTCAGTGCTTAACAGACAGTGTTAGTGTTTAATCAAGATGGTCAGTGCTTAACAGACATTGTTAGTGCTAAACAGACATTGTTAGTGCTGAACCAACATAGTAAGTGCTTACAAACATAGTCAGTGCTTAAAAGACGGTTTCAGCATTTATAGTGTCAGTGATTTTGACAGACATTGACAGTGCTAAACAGGCATTATCAGTGCGTAACTAACATAGTCAGTGCTTAACCAAATTTAGTCAGTGCTTAACAGACATTATCAGTGCTTAATTTTCAGTGTGACTATGTAAAATTTGCATATCAAATGTTATCTGGTGAATAAGGAGAAGCAGCAAATTCAAATAATAACGTGTACCCTATTTCGGGCAAATAAAGAATTATTATTATTAACCAACAGAACCAGTGCTTAACAGACATAACACTTAACAGACATAGTATGGGCTTAACAGACATTCTCAGTGCTTAACAGACAGTGTCAATGCTTAATCAACATAGTCGGTGCTTAAACAAACATTATCAGTGCTTTACCAACATAGTGCTTATAGACATAGTCAGTGCTTAAAAGACATTGTCAGTACTTAACCAACCTAGACAGTGCTTTACAGAAATTTTCAGTGCTTAATCAAGATAGTGCTTAAAAGATATTTTCAGTGCTTAACCAACCTAGTCATTGCTTGACAGACATTGCGCTTAACAGAGATAGTAAGTGTTTAACAGACATTGTCAGTGCTTAACCAACATAGTAAGCGCTTAACAGACAGTCAGTGCTTAATAGAGAGAGTCAGCGCTTAATCAACATAGTGCTTAACAGCCATTGACAGTGCCAAACAGGCATTGTCAGTGCTTAACTAACATAGTGCTGACCAATAATACGGTTTCCATAGTGGTCGCTCAACTGATGATCTTCTAGTGTACCTTACCCACAAATGGGCCGAGATTGTTAATAATAAGAAGAAGGCACTGGCCGTTAGTCTGGATGTAGCAAAGGCCTTTGCCCGGGTGTGGCACAAGGCACTTATTTACAAGCTTTCTTCTTTTGGGCTTTCCGAGAAATTATGTAACTGAGTACCCAGCTTCCTTACCGATCGGAGCATCAAGGTCTTAGTTGACGGTGCGTGCTCCGAAACTTGGCAAGTCAACGCTGACGTTCCCCAGGGCTGTGAGTTGTCGCCTAACCTATTTCTTCTGCATATCAATGACTTGCTGCACATTGGCAGCATTCATTGATATGCAGTCGACAATAATGGTGACCCCTGTTACCTTGGCCATGCAGACGGAGATTTTTTTGAAAAGTCATCGAATTTCTCGGGATCAAGTCATTGAGTGCCGGAACAAGCTTGTATCTGAAGTCGAGGCCTTACTGGGTTTCAACTTGGGGTCAACTCAACCTCGTTGAGTTTAATCCCGCGAAGACACATATGGAGTATTGCTCCCACGTTTGAGCTGGTGCTCCCAATTACCAACTGGCCCGCTTTGACCGCATACAGCGGCATGCGGTCGGTATTGTGAACGATCGCAGCCTTAGTGACTCGCTTGATCTTCTAGCATTGCACAGGGATGTCGGCTCACTTTGCTTCTTCTATCGCATCTTCAACGGGGAGTGTTACGACGAACTTTTCGACCTTGTCCCGGTAACAGAATTCCGCCATCGAACATCTCGGCAAAGCTCTAAATTCCACCCTCACTGTCTCAACCGCCAAGCGTTTTGATAATTATTTTTTTCCAAGAAGCACCCGGCCGTGGAATGAACTCTCGACCCGATGCGACCTGGGGACCTTCAAGAAAGCATTTGCATCTATCCTAAAAAGCTCCATATAAATCTGTTATTTTATTAATAAACTTCTTACAGCGTCACAAATCATTCTCTATCCGATATTTCGGAACTTCCAAACGCTACAGTGACAAACCATAAGAAGTTTTACATGTGAAATTCGTTCTTTGTATGCATATTTCTCATTATGTTCATGTAATAAAATAATCAATGTATTTTAGCACTGACAAAAGTACCAGCCAGTCAAGTAAACCGCTCCCGCGCTATTACGGCCGTCGCAAGGAGGACAAGTCTTCGAGTGAATTGTCGATCGAATCTGATTCCAGTGAATCAGCTGATAATGAGAAAAAAAAGTAAGTTCTTTGAAACTATTATTTCAACATTCAAACAGGGTAACAAAGAGAAAAAAAATTCAGGGTAGTTTGTTCATTATAGGATGTCCACTGTTGACGGAAAATCATTGTCCTTTGCTGTGTATGATTCATAGTAACTTACATCCAAATAGTAACTAAAAGTGTATTATAACTGTATAAGCTCACCATTTGTATAAAGAAACTGTAATGAAAATGGGGGTAGACAGTAGTAATGTAGATACGTTCACAAATCTTCGCATATTTTTTGAAGATTTTCCTTTGCAAATATTGATCATGAATATTAGTGAACGCGAATATGCAAGATCCAATCATATATGCGAATATCTACACAATTTTTGACATTCGCTTTCGATTCACATTCGCATCTGTTGAAGATGAACATTCTCATTGTGAATGTGATAAATCCAACTCTCGTACATCACTAGTAGATTTTTTTCAAAGATTAAATAAAAGAAATAATTTCAAAGACCAACCAAAATCCCAAATTACAAAACTTCAAAAAAATTATAAGATTCTATTTTAATTTACAGTTATTAAAGTTCTTAAAAAGTCAATTATCATTTTAAATAATAAAAGATCAAGTGTTTAACATATTACATGAACATTTTATGACTAATATTACAATAGGAGATGAAATTTTTATGGTGTTTTTCTTGTACCTCGGATTCATAATTATTACCTAACGCCATAGTAGTAACATGTTTTATACAACAGTGAATTCCAACAAAGACCAGTTTCTTCTCACAATATCTAAAAGCCTATTGTAATTTATTTAATACCTCATAATTGTTTCCTGCCCATAAACTTTTAAATTGTTTCCACATTCTTCATTTTGTGAATCTTAACTCTTTTGTTTTGTATTAAAATTTTTATTAAAATAATGTCCGTTATAATTAATATAATTTCAAATGTTTGAATGGTCTTATTACACACAATTATAAGGACACCTCGGCTGGTGCTATCCATTTTTATTTATTAATCCAAGTGGTTTCTAATTTGATGACCTATCGAAAATGACACTAGTATTTTTTATGCATCACGATATCAAATGAAAGACTCGCCGTGAGCGCGATCCATGCAACTGGATTGAAATATTGGCAATTACACAAGAATATATCGTCAGTGACCCGTAATAGTGAAAATATTAGTGATACGCGACGATTTAAGTTTAAAATCTTATAATAATTATAATGTTAAATATAAGTAGATTCTATACTTCTTGTCGCTGGTGCTTGGTTGAACTTCATAGATGACATAATTAAAATGCACATGTACTTTTCCACAAAAATTCTTTTATCGTATTTTTCAGCCAACCGATTTCGCTACGTATAGCATCATCAGGGCAGTACATCAGAACTGATATATTTCATCTTTAGTGTATATGAATAGCCCTGAGGATGCCGTAAATGGCGAAAGCGGTTTATTAAAATTAATAGCAAATAAAAAAATTGAGGAATAAGTACAAGTGTTTCCAATTAAACAATTGTATTTATATAATATTAATTTGTTATTTAAATTTATAATTTTATATTAATATTTTAATTATAATAAAATTATAAAAGAAAAATCATTAGTATAAACTGCGTAAAGAATGTGTAGTATATATATAATTCCATTTCAACAAACTGTAGTTACTTCGAGAATGGTAAAATTGACAAACAATTTTACCGATGGAATAAAAACAAAACTAAAAATATGCGATGCATGAACTCGAAGAGTTTGTATTGCGGTACTTCTGTTCACTTGGAGTGTCTAACAATGTTGAAACTTGAGTACCCCGCTTTGTCGTTACCAGACATTGTACATGAATTTAATGATGACATTATATAATATATCCATCAGCGACGTAAAATACCGTGATGGAACATTCAAACTTATTTTGAGTGATGCGTTTGTTCCCAAGTCAGCTCTTGTTAACAAGTGAAAACTTATTTAAAAGTTTCACAAGTTTTAGAAAAATGTTTGATTACGTTTACAGGATAGTACTTGCTTCTAAGTTGCTTGTCAATAAAATACAAAGTGCACCATAATCGTGAAATTCTGGTATAAGATAGTAATAATACATTTTATTATGATAAAATCAAAATTTTATTTTGAAAGCAAAACCATCCAACATGACAAATATTTATAATTTTGAAAATGTTTTTTTTTTTGCAAACTGTTGATACTGTTGCAATAACAGATTGCAAAGATTACTAATTAAGGTATCACCGCAATAATCCTGTCGTAAATGCATTTTTCACTGCGAAAAAAAAGAAAAAAAAAGAAAAAATGGAGTAACGACCTCGGTGCGCCCAATGCGACTCCGGGGACCACCACCTAAGAACCTAAGAAACCCCCACCTCCT
>DVZZ01000025.1:0-12561 GCA_018237845.1 Euselasia chrysippe | reverse complement strand
AGCGTGAATCATGTGTATTAGACATTTAATATGAATCGCGCACTAGATGGTAAGTGACGTCGCTACCTACGATATTTAAAACATCAGGAATCTTGCAGGTAGATTGTCGGCTGTATAATTTATTTGCCAAAATAAGGTACATAACAAACAGATGGAAAATACAATATAAACAAAGTTTCTCTTAGTTTAACTTAAGTAAGGCATGCAAGTAGCATTAAATTAAAAGTTAGCTCTCAGGCCATGCATTGCCCTTCCACCCACAGTCCGGTAGAGTAGAGTCACAGACTTACGGGTTAATATTAAAGCAGTCAGAAGTTTATATACTAATGTAACTAAACCTACTGTAAATGAATGTTTATTACAAAAAGAAAATTAAAATTAGGCAGAAGCAGCATTCTGAAGAAGGGCAGTAACAAATTGCACCAACACCCAATTAAACTCCGAGCTAGAAGTAGCTAACCTTACATATAAAATAACGTAAATATTGAACTACCTACAGTAGAGGGCATCGACGATGTTTCAATTTAAGATGGCAAATTGTTTGCTGGTCTGCTTAAAAAAATATATAGGTATATAATAATACGTCTACAAATTTAAACACTACTTTTTATTACATAATCAGGTAAAACATTTAAAAAAAAAAACAAAATTAAACGCTCAAAAAATCAGTACAGAAAAATACCATAAACGGTAACATAAACAATACAAAAAGGGGGAAAAATTTCATTCCATTTTTCTGCGGTTCGTAAATAATTAAAAGTAAAAAAGTTTGCTCGCACCTTTTCCATAAATAAAACGTGAATCCAATTTTCTCATGAACAATTTGTTTATTATTTTCGTTTAGAGCGATCGACCGTGCGAAGTAACAGCAGCATCAGGGATTGTGACATAAATCATTTACCAATTCAATTGAAACGACACAAAGTCTTGTTGGACGATATGTCTGACAAGTACTCGAGTGGATACGATTACAAAATCGATATATAGAATATGTTTTTGTTTGTATGTGTACAAGTGCGTATTTTTAAATGTGTGGGAGTGCGTCCGTGTGTGCATGTTCTTATACGTGTTTGAGCATATACACGCATGAACGTGCGTGATCGCATTAATTAGTTTAAGTGCATACTCTTATACTCAAAGAGGGTAGAGAGAGGTGTATTTCTGGAAACACAACTACATTATTATATAACAATCTTCTACAGGAGTCTGGTCATCACCTTTGTCGATGCACCAACTTTAATTGCCGAGATGTGTGACTCGCACCTTCCACTTAAGATGTTACGATGGAAAACCTAACGTCAAATCGGAGACTCATACAATCATAGGGAAGCGCATACAAATATTTTACTTCTACTTTAACGAACAATGTCCGCAGTAATTAGTGGCTAGCCTTTTTTTTTCTTTTTTTTTAACGCAGGGAAAAATGCATTTACGCACTAGCCGGAGCCGCTCTTGCTACGACCCCGAGTGTGGGACTCGACGGCTAGAAGGGCCGTAATACCCACTAAACGACCCTGTGGAGTCCGTGATGGTGGTGTGTCCACTGTCCTCGTGGTGGCGGAACGGCGGATACTGTCAAGGAGCACTCTACCGCCGTACCGCCAGCTCCAGCCAGCCTCGCTGGTAATTAGTGGCTAAGCTAACGCATGCTCTACCACAAAGTCTTCAAAATCTTCGAATGATAAGTATAAATGTGCTATAAAATGATAAGTATAATATTGCTATATAAAAATGATAAGTATAATATTGCTATATAAAAATGATAAGTATAATATTGCTATATAAAAATGATAAGTATTTGACTCAAGACTGAGTAAAAAGACGTACATTTTATATGATATCCTTAAGTAAATTACAAAGGCATGACATGATAATCCCATTGCAATGTTGGCTAACCACAGAGGAAAGTAAGATATTCGACTAATGATATTGATTTCTAGCACAAGCTTTTCCACTTAACTACCAAATTAGGTAAAATAATCTGGACTATTTCTATTCTAAGATTCTAAGCGCTTTGGAACCATTGTTTACATTTTTTATCGTTTTATGTGTATAAAGAATTAATTAAATGTTTTTCCATGTTGTTGGTAAAGACTTTGTTAGTTGTTTTTTAACCCGGCGTTCGAGGAACAGTTATGTTTTTCGCGCATATCAAATTTATAATTTAGAATAACAAACAAGCAGCCTCCGTGGTCTAGTGTTCACAAGTGTTGACTTTTACGCGGAGGTCTTGGATTCGATCCCCGGGTCGGCTTATCTTGAATATTGTTTTTCGAAATATTTTCTAAGATTTTTCGGGACTGGAAGGGATCCGGATTGGGATGGGTTGGCTACCTAACACAGCATGAGACGTTTTAAACTATCCGAATATAGGTGTGCTTCGGAAGTGTAAAAACTTCAAAATGCACCTCTGCCGTACCTATGCAGTGAGAGAGGCCGCTGTCCAGCAATGATGATGTTAAAGATGATGATGATAATGAATTGATGTTGAGCCCTACAGGTTTTTTTTTTATTTATTTATTTAACGTCTTTATAACATCTTTACAGATTTCTCCAATTTGACATTATAAGTTACAAAAAATTATTACAAACGTATACATATAACAAAAGCACAAAATGAAAACAAAATTAAATTTAAAACATTACATGTAAATTACACCTATAATATAAATATCATTATTTAATATAATATAATATAATATAACTTGATTTTTGTGCAGTTTCTGTGAATTTTGCCAGGCTACAATGATATATATCTATATCCTCAGAAATTAAATTAATGAGACGTATGGCGCGCGATAATGGCGAGGATTTAAATAATTTTGTACGTGCCACTGGTACCAGCGCGTAGTCGTCCGGCGCGAGCAGCCGCAGCTCCGCCAGCACGGCCGGGAACATATCTTAAACATATCTGTACTAAAGCGCCCGCACGCAAATAAAGACTCATCTATGGCAATTGTTTGTAGACCTTAGTGGTTGTTTTAAGTGATGTCTTTAAAGTCATTGTAATAGATTGTAATTTTTAATAATAAATTTAAAAAATGATTTTCTAATAAAGAAAAGCTGTATTTTCTCGCCCACGTATCTTCTAGAGAGGGTAGAAACAGGTAAAAGTGTATTCTACACTCCTGCGGTATTATTTATAAGGAATGTTTACAGCAAACTTAGTTGAACATTCTATAAGTATTTATGCTCTATTAAACGCAGTAAACATTTCTTTTTATAACAACATTGTAAAGGTCTACCCTCAAGTATATCGTTTTTTGTTGGTAGGTGCTACTCCTTTCCCGTCCTGGGTCATTACCACCAGCCTGCAGAAGACTGCCGTGAAACAACTCTCGTTGTGTTTCGGTTGGCGAGCAGGTGAACCAGGAACCATTCCCCCTCCACTAATCCTTCCTTCCCTACTTCTTGTATATTCCTATCCCATTCTCGTTTTCCTATTAATCTTTTAAAAAGTTGGCAACGCATCTGCATGACTTGGTTCTGCGGATGTCGTTAGTAGCAGTGTCACTTACCATCAGTAGAAGAGGAAGGGGGGAGAGGGAGAAGGAAGATATTTTGCTGACTGCCAGAAGTGCCCGTATCTTCGCTCAGGTGTAACCAATTGCTTTCTATTTTATGTATAATATCATCAGCTCACCTTTTCTTTGGTCTGCCAATGTTCCTTTACCACGTTGGACCACCCGTTATGTATTTTTTATGGCGAAAGAAGACACACTCCACATTAAAGCGATGTATGTGCCTACGAGCGTTTGGGTGTGTTACTGAGCGTGAGCACATTTTTCAAATCAAAAGCAGCAATATCATAAGTATTACACACAAAATTTACAGACAACACAACAAAAAACTGACCCTTCGGTGTTTCTACTACATAGAACTTAATTAGTGACTGACTGAACAAAATAAAGCTGTACCCACTATTTATGTATCATTTACCCTGAAAGTAAGAAATAAAAACATTTCAAAAAAAAATCTTGACTTAAAAAACAGACCGCTAATATGACTAAAAGTAAAAAATAACTGCAGTACTTGACTGCAGTACAGTCAACTTGAAAGAAAAAATGAAACATATATTTTAAATAAAATATAATTTTATACACTATCTACTAATCTATTGGAGTTGGTACCCACTATGTTTGGGCCAGGACGAACGCTCAGTAGTCCACTTTATCCCCAGAGGGATATGCGTCGCCATCAACTTCTCAATCCATTTAAATTTTATGGTTTCTCTTGGCTCATATAACTCAAGAGATGGCCGAGGTAGGTAGAAGTGCATTTCTAAGCCTCTAAACTTTAAAAATACACCTTTATCTAGCTATGACAATGCTGCCACAGCTAATAAGTGTAATGGCATTCTGTGCAATGTAAGAAGAATTTAAGATATGTTGGAAACGGATATCAAATGCAAGACTTTCTCGTGAGAGTCCATACATATAACCATTAGAGCATGAAGGCCATAAAAACAATATTCAGTATATCTTAATAATAATTAAAATAGGCACGAAATAAGATTGAGTTTGAATCTAACAATGTAAATCATACCCGAACGCTAGTTCCTCATGCCTGATTATTTGTATATTATTCCCGATCCGATAAAAATTAATATCTTCGTAGTGCGATGTACTGACATCTTTACATTTACTTGACATTTTATAACTTTATGTAAAAATAAAACTAAAAAATATATACTCAACCGAATTGAGAACCGGCTCCTTTTTTCGAAGTCGGTGATAATTAATTAGTTTGTAGAACAGATACAGCTCAACGAGCTTATATAATTGTGAGCTTTGATAGTTCTGAAGTCCTGATCTAGATGGCGCTGGCAAATTTCTACATCGCGCTATCAAGTTGTTTAACAGTTTACGCTAGTCTAGAAAGTATGCATCGTCACGTCGGGATCAATCTTATCGTGTGTAACGTCCGGTCTTCATGGCGTTTTACTGCAAGGTTCGATTTTAAGGTCCAGTGGTCTCTAACCTACCGATTTTTCGGTGTTTCCACCGATATGAGCTCTGTTCTAGGGATGAGACATACTTGTAAATATTAAAACCAGGGCTTCCAAGTACAAGGACATAAAAATACCAGGGTCAAAAACCAGGGTTCAAAATACTTGAAAGTATTTGTCAGTCAGGACGCAGGGGCTATGGTAAATGGTAAGGGCTATAAAATACTATGTTTTCATACTCGAACACAATCGAATGCTTGCGCCTAAAACCTATGCGCATTCTACGCTGCTTATTATAATAATTATACGTCGTACGAGTATTTAGTGAATTCAACTTAAAGTTATGGAGGTGAATAAATGAAATCTTTCCTTCCTCCTTTTTGAATCACAGGCTTAGGACTGTCTGCTAAGTCGACATTGTATAGTTGTATACCTACATAATATTGTATTTTACAATTTATTTTCATTAGTTAGTTAAGGAACTTGTTTAGCAGGCGTAGTTAAAAGATTTCATTTATGTACACGTGATCATTTTTTTTATTCGTTTTTTTTATTCGTTCTATTTATTTGCTTTTTTTTATTTGTTTTTTTTACTCTTTTGTTGTTTTTTTGTTTATTTTTTTTTTATAGATTTTATTTTTTATTCTGTTGTAGAAACAATAACTGTTCCACTTTTCTACTCCCCAGGCGACATCGTCTGTCCGTCAATATATTTCCAGCTACAGAAAATAGCCGTTCACACGGCACGCTAGAGGCCATGGCGTTTAATTTTAGTTTAGCCAGTTTTGCCAAATTTGGGTAAACTGCTTGATTTATCCGCCACCATTCCAAAGGATCCTTGTTTGGGGATAAAACCGCGTCATCTAAATATTTTTGGGTCTCAATAATTGCCCTGCTATTGGCCGTTCCAGCTGGTCTAGCATTTTTCATCTGTTCATTGTAGTGTTTCCAAATTAAACTACATTTATATTTTTCAGTATTTGGCTCCTCAGGAGTTTGAGAAATCCGACATCTTTCATTTTCGTTAATCATCGCAGTTACTAAGCCCACAATATGCCTCTTTGTGGTGTCCGCAACATTATTATTCTCAAAATATAGCTTATATCTAGGGTCTAAAAACATAGCGACAGTGTAAGTTCGGCTCTGCTCCAAATTAGAAAACCGCGTGCTAATTTCTGAAAGAAGATCTTGTCTGCACATTTCTACTTCATCTGGAAAAACATCGATGTTCTTTTCTTGTCGATATGATAAACTTGCGACCTCGCCAAGAGCACTGATGAGACCAACCGTTAGTGGAATGACTGAGCTTCCACTTACATACTTCTGGCCGCTCATTTCTCTTGTCACTTCTTCACACGGTTACAGCACAGTGATCAACGACTGACAAACGTCCCATTCATAGCTCGTGAGTTGAATTAAATTACTAGGCTCTAAATTAGAAAGCGCACATTTAATTTCCTCTTTTAATAGAACAAACCTTTCTAACATATAAAATGTGGAGTTCCACCGTGTACTCACGTCTTGAATTGGCCTCTTCACAACTTTAATGGCCTGCTCTTGATACTTTTTCAATTTACTCCAACCTAAATTACTACGTTTAAAATATGAAACTATAGCCTTTACTTTATTTATCAATTCGCCTAAGTACGAACTTGCTAATACTTTTTGTACTGCCAAGTTAAGGGCGTGCGCATAGCAGCTAAAATGTTTCCACCCTAAATGAGCTACAGCATTTTTTATGTTGGCCCCATTGTCCGAAACTGTTAGTAGAATTTTATCCAAAATGTTCCACTCTTGAACGACATTTTTCAACTCTTCAGCCAAGTTAAGTGCTGTGTGACAGCTCTCTAGCACTTTGCATTCAAGGAGCACCGATTGCAATTTGTAATTGCTATCAATATAATGACCCGTAACCGCCAAGTACGAGTCATTATTTCTAGACGTCCACATGTCAGTCGTCAAGCATATACTTTCTACATCTTCATTTAATGCTGCTTTAGTATGTGTTTTCACTTGTTCATACAGCCCCGGCAGTAAATTATAAGAAAAATATTTTCTCGATGGTATGACATAGTTCGGGAACGCAAAGTTTACTAATTCCCGAAATCCTTTGTCCTCTACTAAACAAAAGGGTTGTAAATCCCAAATAAACATATTCATAATATGGTTGTCAATTTCCTTTTTAATTTTTTGGCAATCACGCCTTAGATATGCCGAAATACTTGTAGGATGTGGATTCGTCCTAATAGCGGTAGTAACTGCAGTTTGTCCTCCTGAACCTGAACTAGAAGCATGCACCTGCACCTCCTCCTGACGATCTACCTCTTGTTCCCTTCGCACTAAATTGACAGACATATGTTTACGCTGTACATGTTTAGTAAGGTTTGACACGCCCGATTTGAATGATATAATCACTTTACACATCTTACATTCAGCCTTATTGTCTCCTTTATCGACAAAATGGTCCCAAGCCACACTTTTCTTAGGAGCCATGTTTATTAGTTTTTTTTTTCAATTATTTACAACTATGACTACCTACATATCGCTTCTTTGCTTCCATAACGTGTTAACTAGGAAATCCCAATTTTACAGTAGACTATTTTTAAACTTTTAAAAAATCATTTTAGCTAATGGGACTCCTTTTTTGTCTTTATTTATGGTTCAGATTATAGTTTAATAACTAAGCTATGTGCAATAATAACATTTTTTTAAAATATTATCAGATTTCGCAAAATAATGCCTTAATTTTGAAAAAAGGGTAATTTTGTCACATTTTTCCAGAAAATATTATGAAAAATAAGTGTAACAAACAAATTAGCAACATTGTCGATGATATTACCTTTATTTAGTTTATGAATTATATAATGAAAACACGTTATTGAAATAAAAGGCTTTGGATTTTAGGATAATTTCTTTTTACTGAAAGAAAGTTCACTTCAATAAAAGCTTAAATATTAGGAAACTAAATGGCACTTGGTACATAACAATATTTTAGGAGCACAGCAAAATATAATCACAATATAAATTCTAACTCTTATTAATTAATATTACCGTAATCAGTCTTGGTTGCTAATCATTAGTAATCCTTACATGCAAAATCACAAAAGCCTAAATATTAGAAAACTAAATGGCACTTGGTACATAACAATATTTCAGGAGCACAGCTAAATATAATCACAATATAAATTCTTACTCTTATTAATTAATATTACTATAATCAGACTTGGTTGCTAATCAAAATTAATCAGTCTTACATGCTAAATCACAATATACCAGTTGCAATAATCGGTCTTCAAAAAATGAAATACAGTTTATAAAAATACAATTTAAAAAAAGTTATAAAGACTCATAAAATGGTCTATGATATCTAGGTATCAGGTTTTTGTTCAGTAGATCCATAAGATCTGCTTTTTTTCTATCGGCCAAACCGGGCTTTTCGTTGTATGCATTTTTCAATTGCAAATTAAATATGTTCTTTTTCTTTCTAATAACAATAGCTTTTTTGAATTCTACGTCAGCATACGAACTCTTAAAGAATATAGCTTCGGGTTCGCTCTTTTGAACTCGTATCACTTTTAATTCTGTTAGTTTTACTGTCTGATTGTCCTCATCTTTTAACAACGAAAAGTTCATCTGGTTGCATAAACTTTTTATATCATAGAAATCGGCGTAACACATTTCAACAACCTGAAAGGGCTGGCTCTTCTTTCTAGCCGCCTTAATAGCACCAATAAAAGCATCAGGTGTATACATAGGACCAGACCTTAGTTGTCGTTTTACTTCTCTTTCTATTTGAGAATGAGCAGAATCACCCTCGTTTTGGGTGTGACCTTTAATTAAATATTTATGGGTTACAGAGTTTAGATTGGCTATTGTCCTTACTGCATAGAGATACATGGATAGCATAAATTTATTTTTTTGTTGGCCTGCACAATTATCCGAGTAGAAAACTACATTCATATCGGTGAATGTTTCTGATACTTTCATGAGGTATTTATAAACACAAGTACCGATTTCGTTCACACCTCGATTAGCATTTGATTCATCCCAAATATAATTTTCAACACAGTTATTCTGGATGTTGTATATGGTTAAATTCAGAACATTTAATTTCGACTTATAGTAGAAGACAGAGATGTCTCCTTTTGGGCATTGGAAAACAGCCTGTAGGTCATACACTGCAACTAAAAGGTCATTATTTTTTTTATCTTTCTCCTTCTCTGCACGTGATAGAACTTTTTCCTTTTGATGTAATTCAAAGCTTTCTTTTTTTAGTTCTTTCTCTTGTTCCGTACTATTTTTAAAGGCTTCGCAAACATCACATAAGTCTTTTTTGGGAATGAAAAAAGATATATTAAAATCTTGCGTAAAAATACGGTAAAACATTAGGTATGTGACAAATGGTTGATTTTGTGACTTACACTTATCTACGTAGTCTCTGTGAAGGTCAGTAATTGCTTTGCTTCCGTCAATATAATGTCTCTTGGAATTTGCTCGTATATAGTGCGATTCAATTTTTGGTATTGCATCTATGAACGCTTTAACGCCATTTTTAATATTTTCATCCACTTTGTATCGATTCTCATGACACCCACGATTATCTTTCATTGCTGAAATGTTGCAGTTTTTATCTTTCTTCTTCAAAGCTGTTTCTATAGGTCGATTATTAATCGCTAAAGTGTTCTTAAAAAATAATTTGCATACTCTAGTTTTAACACCAGAAACTGTTAAATAGAAAGCGTTGTTATTGTCGCGTGTTGGGGCTACGTGTCCCTCGGAATCAATTTTTACATATCGGTGTTTCGGTTTGACTGTATCAACACTGTTTGCTATAAATAGCCATTGTTTTTCTATGTCGCCTAAATTCCAATATTGTTTCAACAACTGTTGACGCTGCTCTTCGCTGATATTTGAACGACATTTAAATGTACATTTTTCTCCGCAAGATGGTTTTAATTGACGTTCTGGTACTATTTTCTTTGTTTTTAAAGATTGATAAGCTTCACCTTTATTTCTTAATCTTTTTACTACATTTTTTTTCCAATTTCCTTCTTGTCTTTGTCTTTTTCTTCCTGTTTTATTTAGCGAACAACTGTAATTTACTGACCCTTCCTGAACGCTGTTAATGTTGGGATAATGTTGCGCAATTGGTAATGAGTGTAAATCAGGCTCTTGTAAAATATTATTTGGTGTCATCATTTCATAATCTATAGAAGGTATATTAGGCGTATTGCATAAGTTATTAACTGCGCTAACATTTTCATCAGCACTATCAGAATCGGAAGAAGTAATATAACGATTCGGTACCTCATCTTTGTAATTGGGATCTTTCACTGAGTCGTCACTATCTTCAACGAAGGAGTCAGCACTGCTTGACGAGTCACTCGATGAGCTACTGCCAGTGGAACCACTACTGCTCGTTGAATCACAGCGGGGGCGATTGAAAACTGTGTCAGTTTTTTGTACCAAGGCGTCATCTGTTATTTGTGTATTTTCAATATTTCTTGAAGATGTATCTTCAGTCTTTGAAGTCGTACTCTTTGAGTTTGTTATTGTATATATTTGTGTACTAGCTTTTGTGGTGGAAATGTCTGCGCCGTCACTCGCTGTCGCAAGTTCAATAAGCAATTTAGACCGTGAACCCATCTGAAAATATAAAAGAAAACCGTAATTTATTATAGCATAAATAACGTAATATTTTCAATTATATTACGCGGAAACATTTACGTTTTCTAAAATAACGAAACATAAGCAAATAACTATTAACTGTTGAGAGTAAAGTAAAAAAAATTATCACATACAATGTTGCATTTCAAGATATCACAAAATAAAATTAATGATTTTTCGTCAATAATGTGATATAAGCATTTATCTAGGTCACATTTTAAACCAATATTTTAACAACACTGTATCAAATATAATTTATCACATTATTGAATTAAAGACTAATCATTGAAATAAAACTTACCTTTGCAACTAAATTGTGATATTATCGTGATGTCACGTTCTTGCTGAAATTGAAGAGCACCTTTCCCTACTCGCGCTAAGTGACAACTGGCTTGTTTCATTGTTGAATCAAAACACCTCGAAAAAAGAGACAACGTAATATCGCAATGTACCACGGTAGCTCTGTCTATTTCACTCATAAGTTTGGATACAACTACGTAAAAAATACCCCGTTTTTGTAGAAATTAAATTTAAATATGGCGGTTTAAATTGTCGAATAATAAAAAAAATGAGTTTTCGAAGTTGTCACGTTTTTGAAGCAAAGAAGCGATATATTATATTATATCCCTATCGACTAACATTTACAACAAACAAATCCTAAATATATACACTCCTATCTGTACAATATACTAATGAACAAAATAATACGTTTGTCACCCAATTGTTTATAATTAATCAACGAAATCATTCGAGATTACTCGCAAAATTAGGTCACGGTCAATAGGTTCGCAGCGTAATAATTCCATGCACGACTAAAAAAATCAAAACAAAGCTTTTATTTCCTCAAAAAGTCACTAATATTAAGTAATAATTTTTAAATGCAAAATGAAGTACAAGCCATACTGAGTCTTTTGTTATTGAAAATAAGGTTGAATGACGCTAACTACGTCTAAAGAAATTCTAATCTATATTGTTTACGCAAATTTTATCCTTAAAGAAATCATTTTACGTCAGTTAATTTGGTTGACAAGACCTTAAAACTGATCGGATGGCACGTGCGCTCATGCATTCGGTTTGTGATTCGGCTATCTTCGGGCGGGCTCGGCAATTCACTCTCACGCGCCGCGCCGCGACTCGCGAGTTACTTCTGAGAACCACGACAATTCGGCGCCGTCATACTTGCAAAAAATACTTGCATAGGACATCAGACCGTATTTGTATAAACAAAGAGGAGAAAATCGTTTGAGTGAAAAAAATACTTTAAAGTATTTTTATTTGCAAGTAACAAGTGCTATGGATTGTTTTTCTATGCAAGCATTTTAATCGAGTTCCTATTTGTTCGTGCATTCGGCTTAGAGTAAGAGTAGATACTTCCATACTTTCAAGTATTTTCTCTTCGTACCAGGGCCCCGTACTTTGAAGTGGCACCCTGGTTTTAAAACCTGGTAACGTAAATACGTCTCATTATTACATGTGATATTGAGGTGAATTCGCCCATGAGATTGAGCCAGGTAGTAATAAAAAAAATTGCGATGTACGAATTTAACAGCGCTATCTAGTACGTGTATAAGTTACTAACGTTGTTGATAATTACTATTTGACTAAAGGATGCCTACTATATTAGTCTTGGGTAATTCACTTGATTTTGCTGAATATGAGTGACATATTCACGAAATGTTTTTGAATCGATTCAATGAACCGGTTCATCGGTTCAGATAAGGGTAGGGCCGAAATAACAGTAAAGAAAAAAAAAAACCGGTCGTGAGTGTTTGACAAAATTTAGCTAAATTATTATAAAATTATTTCGATAGCTAATTCTTTACGAAACTATTATATAATATAACTATTAACGAGAAAAACGAGCGAACGACGACGCGCGAGGACGAGTGATCAGTGATGACGTAATCGGTTCACGACACGATGAAACACGCGGGTCACTCGCAATC
>DVZZ01000024.1:0-12765 GCA_018237845.1 Euselasia chrysippe | reverse complement strand
TTTTAACATATACATCTTGTAAAGGATCTACTACGATGCTAATACTTATTAAAAAAAATTTTAATATAATGAAATAATGAATAATAATAATTTTGCCGGGAATCAAACTTGAGGTCTATCGGTTAGCCTCTACGATATCTATAATAGTCGACTAATGTGCCGCCTAATATAAAGTCTTCACACATATAGAGTAACCAGAGGTATAATTAAAACCCACGATTAGCAGCTTTTGGGATACATCCCACGGATCCCAAGATAAGTGTCAAAATTATCACCAAACAGAATTGTCTATCCAATCCCAAACAAATCGTCTTCAATAATTTAAAAACTGAACTTAAGATATATCTAACTAAAAAATCGAATCCAGGATCTCATACGTGTGAATTCATACGTATGACCATTGCACCATGAGGCAATAATAATATATTATATAGCAGAAATGTAATATTTGAGAGAGCTCTCAACAATTATTGTGGTTTTGTTGTAAACTTTCACTATTAATAATTTCAAATACAAACGGTCAAAACTTAGTTTCATATCAAATAGTCTAGGGCTGATGACAACAATGAACAATTATTGTACTTTTGTAAGTCAAATGAACAATATCGGAGTCTGACATTGCAGAATCAATTTTAAGGCAATATCGTCTTGATTAATTCGAAACCTTATCGTAACTACCAATTATCTTGAACTCTATGTATATCTGCGTGATCGTATGCTGACGGTGTAGTGTTTCCTTATACTATTATTAATGTGTCTCTAATTACTCATCTATTTGTAAAGATTCCCTCCAAAATTCAACTACAGCGTATTTAAAAGATAAATTAATCTTTACTTATCTATTTAATGTTGTTGACTTGGGATTAAAACTACACATGTGTATAAAAGTATAATTACCAAATTGTATATTTATAAGATCCGCTCTTTTGTCCAGTGTATTTTAAATCTATATTAAAATATAAATTAAACGTATAAATGATATAAATAGAAATGTATGTTTGGTTTTATTACCTAGTTTGACGATAAAAACTACTCTGTTTGATTTACTTCGAGCGTACTTGTCAAATTCCTATTTTTTTTTTAATTTATTCATTTTGAAAAAGATAGTGCCATCGTATTTTTTTTTTAATTTTGCGTTTCATAGAGATACATTAATACAGATTTTTCATTGTACAAATATAACACAAACTTACATTAGAACTGTTCAAAACAACACATATAACAATAAACTTTCTGATTGGTTTAAAATTACGGAACAAAGTGAGTTAGGGTACAAACTATCAAATATTTTTGTTCAATCCCTTATCCCCGATAGAGTTGGATTGTTCCTATAGTTTGATTGAGTTGTGTGTTCCTTTTTTTTCAATCTTATAATTTCATCAAAATAGGGACAAACTTTTAATTCGTAATTATTACTATACAATTAATAATAACAATGGTTACGTAATTTTGAAATTTAATAATAAAACTATAATGTACACACTTCTCAAGTCCAGTTACCACGTACTTAGTAATAATTTATGTTCTTAATTTGTTTTAGAGACAGGAATATTATTTTACAGCTAATTTTTATTAAAATTTAATTTAATAATTAACATTTTAATTTTATAAAATTAATATGTTTAACTTTAAATTCAACGTGTTTTCACAATAATTGTATCTATTTGGAATAAATATAATCATACTGCACAAAAATGAACTCGAAATGAATATTACTTTAAGGATCAAAAAAGGGTAAGGTAAGCAATCATAGCATTCTTAGTAATTGTAGGGAGTCATTCGTAAAAAAAACTAATAAAACGTAAAATATAAAGTGCAAAGTAGAATAAAAATGAGGTAATTATGTAGGTACCAAGTATTCTAAGATTACATTTCATCGTTCATTACTATATAGGTCTTCACAATGCTTTTCTCTTTAACTAAGGATGAAAAATAACATTATACTACTACTATATATCCTTGTATATCCTATCCGATTCTCGTTTTCCTATTAATCTCTTAAAAACTTGGCAACACATCTGCAAGACTTGGTTCTGCGGATGTCGTTAGTAGTGGTCTCACAGTTGAAAACTGTGGACACCTGATGTTAAATCTGGTGCCCACAGCTCGTTTGCCTTCGTTCGCCATAAAAAAACTATATTTTAATTTCATAAAATTGTTTGCAGAATGATAGAGAAAAACTGTGTGCCAAAGATATGCTCAATTATACTCCCAGATAGAACATGATAAAATAATGAATAGATATGTTAGAAAAGAAATATTAACTTCATATTCCATTTATTTGGCTACTTTCTACTACTTTAAAAGTATTATTCTCTTTATAATCACATTCAGGACTAGCACAAGCTTGTTATAAACCTCTGCGCAAGCTTTTGTCTCAAAAACAATGGCGTGCAATTCTGTACCGCGTGTGAATCGTCGGAGTTTTTTTTTTTAATTAAAAATGTTATTGAGAAAGTTCCTGGAGCTCATAAAAAATGTATGGAGCTTTTTGCGTCCCCAATAAACTGCTTTTAGGACTGGACGAGAATCCAATGTCAACTTTACTGCACTTCGCTACTGTTTATTTATTACCTATTTTACTTCAGAGCCGCTGTATATTCAAGCCAATGTATCTTTTAGCATCTTATATAAAAGTATCTTATATACTCAAACCGAAATGCCCTTTAGCCTGCGTCATAATAAAACTAAGGTTATGTTGTGCACTCGGCTTTAAATATAACCATAGAACAGCTGGATGCATTTTGAAACAAACTGATAAAATTATTTAATAACTAAAATATAAATGTCGCCTCCGTGGTCTAGTGCTCACAAATGTTGACCCTTATGCGGAGGTCCTGGGTTCGATACCCGGGTCGTAGATATCATGAATTTAGTTTTCTTAGATTTTCGAAACATTTTCTAAGATTTTCAGGGACTGGCTACCTATCACAGCATGAGAATTATTAAATTTGCCAAAGTGTGGGTGTGTTTCAATAGTGTAAAAACTTTGAAATGCACCTCTGCTTCACCCTCTGTTGGGAATATATGGGCATGAAGAATTGTTTTTTAAATATGTTACTTTATAAATTTGACATATCTGTCATTACACAAAAGTTTATGTATTTTTTTCGACAAGATGAGACACAAATTTGAAATTTCATCTCCGTAAAACTTAGAATTTGGTAAGTTTTATCATCAGTAGCCAACTATGATAAACCTAAAGTTATCCATGTCAATAGATGTGGCCCGCTACCATGTAAAATGACGTTTTCTACATGTACTTTTAAGTTCATAATCTGCAAAAGTTAAAACCCATTAAAGTTTAATCAAATTCGCATCTAATCCCTAGCGTATTTCTGTATTGAAGCGCGCTATATTTAATTATCAAACCTCTCTGCAGTCTCCTCTTAATTATAGTTGTGTGGGCTTAATGTATTTATCATTTGAATAATGTTTCATATGGAGATATCATACAATAAGCGCATGCTATTGTCTTATTGATTAAACGTTATATTAACGATGTGTTTTGGGAATTACATAGCTGAATTAATGAAATTGATGATGTCTATGATTTTAAAGTAATTATCTTTTAGGTGGAAAGAGTATTTTTTAAGGCAAAATAAGGCAAACGAGTCGCAAACTGATAGCAAGTGATACCACTACTAACGACATCTGCAGAACCAAGTCTTGCAGAAGCGTTACCAAATTTTGAAAGGCTTAATAGGAAATCGAGAATTGTATAGGATATTCGAGGGAAAGGGGAGAATAAGAGCGGGGGATAGGCCCTGGCTCACCTGCTCACTAACCGAAACACAACGAGAGTTGTTTCACGGCAATCTTCTGCAGGCGGGTGGTAACGACCCAGAACGGTGCGCAAAATTCGACTCCAGGAAAGTCGTACCAACTACCATCTCAAAAATAGTTGATAAAGTATAAACTTTTGTCTGTGTTTTCTTTTGTCTGAAGTAATCATGAAAATGGCTAAACCAAGTTTGAAGGAAAGAGCTTTCTTGGGAAGATACGAGAGTTTATATGGTTACGTATGGGCTAAATTTAATCACAGAAACATTTAGGGTTCCAGCGCGAAAACTGTGAATCCCTTAATTGTTAATTAAAATTCGCTTATTATATTACAATACAAGTACCAACATATAGTATGTAGAGGTACATTTTAAAGTTTTAGAAATATACCCACGTTTGACCAGTGAAAATACGTCCCATGCTGTGAAATGCAGTAAGTCTATCGCCAATCGGGATTCTTTCCATCCCAGAAAATCTCGGAAAATGTTTCGAAAATCTTAGTAATTCTATCGTAGAATAGTAAGGTCATAGCTTAGAGTAATAACTATCAAGTTTTGAAAATCTTCTATATTAATTTCAAAGTCTGCAATGCTGCTGTGCCTCTCGTATTCAAGGTTACACTTTGAATTTACAAAGCACGCAATTGCCAAAAGATATCTGGCGCTTCAAGCTACTGAATCCCTAACATCTAATGGGTAATTAGTTAATGAAACCGAAATTAATAAGACAATTAATTTTAAATTTAATGACATTACAAACTTGTAGGGGGTAGATGCTACTTTTACCACCTAAGACTAATTGGATTCCCAAACATGGCTAGTTGCCTATCGTGCAGATGATTTCCATAAAATAACTTTGTCTTTTACTATCGTGTCTTATTTCTAAATCTTTTATCCTTTTTTATTTTAATTTTCCTATTCCTGATGTTCCCGAGTTGTGATGGCAATGTCATCTAATATCAGGTGTCAGCAGATCGTAATTTCTCATACCGATAGTAAATATATATTTTCCAACTATCATAATAAAATAGCATTTATGCATTATGTAAATAACAATTAGCGAGATTCAAATTTATGCACCCACTTATGTTATTAGTTTTTAAATTTTAGAAATGATTTGTGGAGATTTTGTTGTTAGTTTTTATTGGTGTTATAACATGAATGAATAAAATATTTATAAACATTTTAAATAGAATACTAAATAAATAGTAATTTAATTAAGTCCCTGCAATCTTTATTATGTCTTCTATCTCACGATCATGGTGCGGTTAGCTTTTCGGTTCATGATCCTTTTACGAAACTTTCTGCACCATTGGTGATCAGTTCTTCGAGTAAATAATATAATAAATGAATAATAAATATAATTAATTCGAATAATAAATGTACATACTGTTTATATGCGATTCTATGTCAAAAGCTGAATAGCCACGTTATATTTTAATTATGTGATGAGATATTATCGTTGATCCATTAAGTGAGCTCTAACTTTCCTATGTTATTAGAATTCTAACGTATATTTCCATTCCGTCCGTAATATGAATTATTAATTCAATTTCCGTTTTAGAATCTATGCTAAATTGTTATACCTGTGGGCAAGCAGAATATTTCAAAGCGCAGAAATTCATAAAATATAATGGGATGAAGGCAATATTAAAAGTGTATTTCGAGTGCAACAATACTGCCCACACGTTATTTCTGTTTGAAAATATTCGTAACGAAAAATATTTTCTTGTATCTATTAAATACTGTTTTCTGTTTCAAAAAGACTGTGGAAACACAAAACAGCTGTTTCGTACTAATTGCTTTTAAAAATGACTGTATCATAAAAAACATATTTAATGTTGTTTTTATAAAAAATATATTTAGCCTTAGCCTTTTTTAAAATTAAGTTTTTTTATAGTGAAAGAAAGTGAACCTGCGGGCACCTGATGGTAACTGACGCCACTACACATAACATACGCAAAATCAGAAGTCTTGCAGATGCATTGCTAACTTTTTACAATATTAATAGGAAAATGAGAATTCGAGAGGAAAAATATTAAAGAAGTAGGAAAGGATATGAGAGGAGGGATGGGCCCTGGATCTCCTGCTTACAAACCGAAACACAATTGGAGTTGTTTCACGGCAGTCGTCTACAGGAGGAGGAGGGTAGTATCTAAAGCGGTGCGCCCACTTCGACTCCGGAATAGGTGCTAACCAACTACTATATTAGTAAATATATATGTAGCTCTAAGCTCCAATCCATACGGACCAAGCAAATATTGGTGCATTTTTAAGTACATGTGAACTACGAATACTATTTCATGTTGTGAAGCAAATCAGAAAAATAATTTTCCAAATCTAAATTTATTGAGAATTAATTATCGTAGTACCCGTTAACAATCAATCGACGACAGCCCAAAATATTCAAAGAAAATGTCGAATTGTTTTTCCCAATAAATATATACAAGTGTATTCTTCCTAGATAGCGTAAAGATTTTATATTTCATGTATTCATATTAAAAATGTTGAAGACAACAGGCGTAACAAAAATCTGAACATACTTGAGATATAAAAGTTTCACACCAGTGCAAGTCATTCTGTGAAGGAGGTTGAGCTACTCGCATATAAACGTACAGCTTTTAAACGCTTTCAATTGTTCTCGGCCTAAGCTACGGACTAAGTCGTGGGATTTTCAGAAAATTGAACATGTTTTTATATTTACTTTTTTATTTCGCTACACTCTTCAAATTTATATGGCTATAATTATTTTCTGTGGAAAATGAAATAAACATGTGGCAGGTGTGTATTTAAAAGTAGAGCACAGTTTTAAGTAATTGAAGCACAGTTTTAACTAACTGAAGCACAGTTTTAAATGACTGATAGACAATCGGAAGATGAAACAAGATTGACATCAAGACCATACAGGAAGACAGTAGTGGATAGAAAGAAACTCTTTAAGTTACGCGACATATTGTGAATACTGGAATAAATTTAACAACGCCTAGAATCTAATCATCATCATCACAAATATCACTGCTCATCACAGAAATGTTTGTCTCACAGAAATTGGTTAGTAGTCAGCTCCACTAACCACCAACTCAACGGGCCGATTTATTTTATTTTATTATATTAATTAATTTATTGCAACTCAAAATACAAAAAACCTTTTGTAAATATATTATTATCCAGAAAAACTCATTTCACCCAGTCTTCGCAGTTTCTGCGACCAATAAAACCTATTATGACGCGTGTCCCTTGCGTGTTCAAAGCACTCCCCCGGAATTCCGTCAGCCATAAACTCTAAATAAACTGGGTAGGAAGGGTCAATACTATGTTTATTAAATTTTTTTAAAAGATGAAAACTCTGACTTTTCTAGTTATAACTTTACTGTATTGTCATTTAAATAATAAGTAGAAATTAAGGTGTGTATTACGTATCCTACAGAACGGATTTCCTAACATGTTTCATCCCTAACTTCTTTTTTAAGTTGGCAGGTGCTAACCCTATCCTAAAATTTATTTGGGTTGTTCAATCTGGTTTGTTACCCCCATGCAGAGATAGTTCATAGCTGCTACATAAATGTGTTATTATCATCATTATAATTTTATTTCCGTGCTGCAGACCCACTTTCACATGAAACATTCTGGGTTAAATTCCTCCCTCAAATATGTCCTTAATTTAGTTTTCTATTTTTACACAAAATACAAATTTGATTGTTTCTTCTCAACAATCTTCGATTACATTCACCAGCCAGCCATGATATAGGCAAGATAAGGCCATGATGCAAGTTATATAACCAAATATATAGTTTTTTATTTACTATAATTCATAGCATAACATAGATTAAAAGAAATACCTGCAGATGGAACATTGAAGGACTTTCATAACTGGGCAATCTAAACGAGACATCACTTGCAAATGAACTATTTGATAATCTTCTTTGTCTTTGATTTTCCTGTAAATATAAATGTGTTTTACATTTTTAAAGCTCTTAGAATTTATACAAGTACAGTCTGAAAAACATTTCAACATACAAGTTACTAGGTAGTAGTACTCTAATATAGAGTAGATATATGAATTGCCAAGAAATAAAGGTCTCATTTAGCTATGTAAGTTAATGAAATTAACATCATACCAATTATCCAAGTAGTATAATTGTGCTGTGGAAGTATTTAGATATGCTCAGGTTGAGTATGGAAGCCAGTGGTAATTTATAATTGAGAATATAACACGAATATTTTCGAATTACATAAAAATGCATTCTGACTCACTATTACGTATCTTCACGCCCATATATCCCCAACAGATAGTGCGGCAACAGTGCATTTCAAAAGTTTTTTACACTTCCGAAACACACCTACATTCCACACATCGCACATTTGGTTAGTTTTAATACGTTCTATGCTGTGATAGGTAGCCAACCCATCGCCCATCGGTATCCCTTCTTCTAGTCCCGGAAAATCTTAGAAAATGTTTTGAAAACATTAGAAACTCTAAGAAACCCATTTTCAAGATATGACCGACCTGGGGATCGAACCCAGGATCTCCGCGTAAAAGTCAACTCTTGTAACCCCTAGAAAAAAAAGAGGTTTTCTTCTTGAATGCTAGGTTGTAATGGTTCCTCTGCAAGAGGCCAAGAAGATTGTATGTGAGAATAGCTTCAAAAACTGGCAGTAAGATAATTACGTAGAAGAGAGAAAAAATTAAACATGTGGTAAAATAAACCAACCTCTTGTTTTATTTGATACTCGAATGTGTCTGTACTGCTTTGAACACTTTCAGGTTTAACCAAAGAAACATCTTGAAATTTATTTGTTTGCAATGTTTGACTTTTATTTGAAGCATCTGAAATAAATACATTACTATAAAGAAAGTGGCATGCCATTCATTAACGGTATACATTAGAAAAGAGTTTTATTTTTGACAACTAATTAATTATTAACATACTTTAAATTAGTCTTGCTGTGATCAGGATCCATGCAATTGGACTGAAATATTGGCAGTTATACAAAAAACATATCGTCCATAACCCATAAATAAATAACTACTTTTAAACTTTTGTGGTTTCTCGCTTTATTAATATAGTCTAATAAATTCAGTTCATCTGTGACCATGGCTTTGGAAACAAGTCGAAATATTGAATCTAAATAATTCATTCGCACATTGTCATAAGAACCCATCAGACTATATTAATAAACTGATTAATTAATCAATAAAAAAAGACATAGATTAACTTATACACCACTCGATTTCTTTTAAGGATATAGGTATAAATGTACTTCAATTAATCTAATGATTTCCATGAAAACAAAGAGACAAAAATACACTCACACACACGTAAGAAAATGATATTAATTGATATTAATAAAATGGGCTGGTCCAGCTTATTAATTGATTAATAAGCTGGACCAGCCCATTAATCAATTAGTGACACTGACTACTAAACAATAGGTCTTGGGTTTGTTCCCCAGCATAGGCAAACATTTCTGTGATGAGCAGTGATGTTTGTATCTATGGGTCTAGCTGTTATTAAATATACTTCAGTGTTTATATGTGTATTTTTGTGTATTAGTATCGTTGGCTGATACTCACAAATAAAGCGAAAAGCCTTCTTTGGGCAAGTTGAATTTGTGTCCAGTCCAGTAGTCCAGTAGTCTAGGGTTGATTTGTCCAGTAAAATTTATTTATGTACAATACTAGCTAATTTATACATTAACAGCTAATTGTTACGCAGTTTATAATGGCTTTATCCACTTACCATTGCGTTAAATCCTTGTCCTCGAGCCCCGAAGGTGTCGCCAGTGTATCCGCATCGCCCTCCGTTCTCCCTCCTGGATGCTCCGGGATGATTCGTTCAATAGTCGTCACCTCCTCTATATCCGAATCGATCCCTTGGGCAAAGTCCATATAAAAAGACTCCCTAGAATCACTGGAGCCCCGTCGCAGCTTAAGCGAAAGATCTGGCGAACTGTCATCCATCTTTCTGACACTTTTATTCACTTCCCATTCACCATAGTCATTAACACAGAGTCCATTTTCTCACTGCTTTATAATCCATTTTGAATAAAGCGTTTGGCTGCAAAAGCTAACCCATTCCCGAAGCTTCAACTAAAATAATTAAATCATTATGACAGTGCTTAAAAATGTTATTCAAATTTTAAACGCGCCATTTTTCGTGATAAATTAATAGATGGTTATCAAATAATTAAAAATTAAAATTTCAGTTGCTAGTCGAGCTGTACAGCTCACCTAGTAACAGTTATTCAACATTTTATAGCTGAATAATTTCAAATTATGATTAAATTTAAAACCCTCGAACAGTGAACGTAAAATTTAAATCTGATTCTATTCATTCTGAAATAAAACGTTTGTTTACATTTTTTTTCGCACAGATAGTATTGTAATAACAGCTTACATAAAACAATAAGAATTATTGTAATTCTAATTACTGCTATTA
Source organism: Euselasia chrysippe (assembly GCA_018237845.1). NCBI lineage: Eukaryota > Metazoa > Arthropoda > Insecta > Lepidoptera > Riodinidae > Euselasia > Euselasia chrysippe. Next base: position 2,543 of record DVZZ01000024.1, on the reverse strand, counting down.
TCAATTATTTATGTGATAAAATTAAAATATGTTGTGCTTTGTGTAGATGGTATCGAAAGTTCCTATGAATTATACAAATTAATATATAAATTATGCTCTACATAATTATATACGAGGAATTATAAGTTGTCATTTTGTAAGCTTTTAGCGCATATTTTTACATCTAATATAATGAAACATACGACGCACGTTATATGTTTTGAATACAAAAAAAATAGATGTTTTTGTATAAGAACCAAATTTAATTGAAATCTTCAAACATTTCATATCTATCGCAAACCACTGCGTTTATTAACGCGTTTATTTTTACGTGTCAAACATATCATTTTAAATTTATTACGCTTTTACACCAGCTGTCTTAATTAAAAACTAAACAGAGAATAGATGGTGTATCATTTATCTTCGCGATATACGAAACGATTCGGCGTACAAAAAGAACAATGACCTGTAAGCCATTCCTAGTATAACATTCCCTAAATTCGACACCGTTTCCTGTCGCATTAACAACCGACTGGCCAGGCATCACGCACATGCCCACATCATTGTATAAATACATCGACAATGTATACGTGAGTTAAGTACATTATAATGGATAGGAAATACTATACAGTGGACGTAAACTTTCCTGTTGTTTATTTACTCAATGATGATATTAACCTCTTAATTATATGTATAAAACTACAAAAGGCTTACTAGCTATCGACAAACATGATAATATTAAAATTAAAATACATAATAATAAAGATTTCTTTATTTATATCTTTATAGAGTTATTAATTAGGTGTACAAATTTACGTTTTATGAATTGCATTGAAGTTAACTGTTAAGTAATAAAGTATAATAAAGCTGTAAAAGGTTTGCTTGATTTACATAAACAAAAACAATGTAAGTCATACCAATTTGTTAGGCTTACGGCTCTATAAAAGGCTTACGTTATAAATATGCATTACGAGTATTAATCTTTGCCTTTTGTTTGGCATACTTGATTGTATGAATAATTCATAATAAATCAAATATCAACCGCTTCATAATAAATTCTATAAAGACAGCCGACTAATATTACATGCAATATATTATTTTCCTCTTCATCTACATATTATTTTTATTTTATTAATTATTAATCAAAGTTTTTTCATCATAAATCGATTATGAAATAAATAGAACCAACGAACACAATGCCGCTAAGTTTACACACCAATTCGTTTCCTATTCTCGCCGAGCATCGCACCGTGGGATGTCGTATGGACACGGAACTCACACGAACAACGTGAAATAGTAAGCACGTAGTAACGCGGCCCGACAATGGCGCCCTCTCGCGGTAAAGGATGGCGCGCGATTGCCGGGAGGTGCCACGGCGGAGTGAGAGGGGACCCACCCTCGGCAGGATCAATCTGACGCGCTCCCGAATTCGGACATACTCTCGTATTTGGAAGTAGCGATGAATCTGTTTACTTATATTATTATCGAGTGATCTTTCGATCTAAAGTAATCTGTCTATTTTTGGAACAATACAGTATATAGGACGTTTAAACTTTTGTCTAAAAGTGTAAAAAAAATGTATTTCAGTGATAGTAAATATTTTCATGTATAATAATTAAACTTCATAATTAATTATCCAACGTATCAAAAGTGTAAAATTAAATGGAGAGATTATTTATTTAAGGATTTGGTAAACGAGTCGTCTTCCTAATGGTAATTAAATCTTCTGCCCATTGACGAAGTGTACACTACAAACCCAAAGGGGAATATTTTTAAAATTTCAATGGATACGGAAAAAAGGATTTAGAGATAAAAGATAAAGAATAGGAACAAACTGATGGCCGATGGAGCTCTAGCTTAGCGTCGAAATGCATATAAGTTATCTCAAGGCACCCTTCTTTAGGAAATTGATAAGCTACACTAGATACTAGGAACTTATACCTCCTAAGAAATACCTCATTGCTTAACTTAATCGTCTCCGTGGTGTCGTTGCTTCGGTTTATAAGATAGCACCTCCACTACCATTCCGAAGTTGAACTAAGCGCAACGTCCTGGGTCGTTATCACCCCCCGAATTCCGTTGAGTTTCGGTTAGTGAGCAAGAGTTCCAGAGTCTAACCCCCTTTTCCTACCCTTTCCTACTATTTGTATCATTTATCCAATTGGCTAGGATTAATGACACATATAGTTTCAATTTCTTATTAATCTTTTAAAAAGTTGACAACGCATCTGTGAGACTTCTGGTTTTGCGGATGTCGTGAGTATCGGTGTCACTTACCATCAGGTACTCGCTGCTCGTTTTACTTCTTTCACCATAAATAATTAACAAAAAAAACCTGGGTTTCATTTCCGGCTTAGACAATTTAACACATAACTTTTGAATTTGCAAAAAAACTTATTAGTAAAAAAAATGACGACCCGCTTTCCTATCACGCGCGGGTCTTCCGTTAACCGTCTAGTAGTTGATACTTTCTTAACTTAACAATAATTCCTACCTACCATCCTTTGGGATGAACACAATTTATTTAAATATACTTGTCAAGAAATCGAGACTAACCGGTTTCG
>DVZZ01000023.1:0-12783 GCA_018237845.1 Euselasia chrysippe | reverse complement strand
ACTATTAAAATCACTGTTTTACCAAAACTACCGCGTAGTTGCTACTTTCTACTCCCAAATCACCCGCTCACCACAGATAACTGTCGCTAAACTATTTTATTTATGTTCTGGCAGTGAGCAGTAGCTCCTGGACCCACCCCTCCCTTATCGTTTCCTTCTCCTTTTTTCATTTACGCTATCCAATTTTCATGTGCCTATTGACCCTTTTAAAAGTCGACAACGTCTCAACAAGACTCGTGGTTTTTATAGCGTAGTAAGCGGTGTCATTTACTATCAGGGGGCCGCTAGTTCTTTTGCCTTATTTCAATTATAAAAACATTATTGAACTGGGAACTTGAATTGGTTTTGATCATAGGTATAGATCTATAATAAGTTGAAGCTGACTCAAATGTGAAACACGAAGAGCAGTTAAATTGAATCACCCCTCTTTATGGAATGTGTTCTATAACGGGAAACGACGGCACATCCAGAAGAAAGGGTGCTTAGAAAGAGTTCTTACACTTCTTTTGTGAGTTAAAGAATGCAAACTAGCACTTGAGGGTTAAATGGCACCAATACGTAAATTTTGCAAAAGCTTTGCCGACGTTTTAAAAGGTCAATATTTAAATAAGAAAGGACAAAAAGAATATAAATAGATACTTTTCAGGTCCTAATCTATATATCTATATAAATGTAATATATCACATTTACTAATTAAATATGTTAATTAACTAATTAATTAAATATCATATGTCAAATTAGTAGTATCACATCGAGCTCAGATAGAACTAAAATTCTTTTTTGTATATTGTTTAAGGCAGTTCGAGGTAATTAAGTTTATAAACATCATTAAGTTGTATTTCCGAAATGAAAACTTCTTCAGTATAGTTAGGATAATAAATAAAATAAAAAGAGACAGACATAATGTTCTCTTGCGACAGAATGAGATATCATAAAATGGACTTCTTATCTTTGTTACATAAAAACGTGTATTTCTAAACTTTGAGAACAGGTCTCATCGCTAAGGTGGCAAGTGACGTGTTTTATTTACGTTATTTTCTTATAATTTCAATAATAAATATATTTAAGTATGGCAATAATTAATAATCAGAAAAAAAATCAGTTCTAATGTGTGAGAAATGTATACATGTTTTTTTACAGATGGTAAAAATTAAAGAAGATGAAAAAGAATCCACCTCGTCCAGCCTTGGAGCTCGAATGAAAGCTGTCGTGTGGTCGATCAGGGATTTTATGGGCAAAATATATTCTGTGTATTCGGATTTCTGTAATGAAAGTACGCTACACGGCGTGAAACATACGGTGGCTGAAAATTTTAATTTTTTCGAAAGGTAATACTGTTTAATCCTGTCTATCCATATCTCCGAGAGGGGGTGACCGAGTTACATTTTAAGTTAGTAACTTTAGCAAAATAAACACGTCTAGCTAACGAAGATACGTCTCATGCTGTGATAGGTAGCGAGCCTATCGCTCATCAGGCTCCTATCCAGTGTCAGATAAGTCTTCACTTTTCAAATTACAAAAGCTAATGTGAGATATGTACGTTTCGGGATTTGAACTTAGGCACCTTTCGCATGTGGTGCACATCTAAGCCTACTGAACCACGGAGGCGACAAAGTTAGTTTTCGATTTAATAAATCGACGCCTTACCTATAGACGAAAGACTGCTTTCCTTCGGGCAGACAGCCCCGTCGTTCCCCAACTTCAAAAAATCCCAGAAAAATAATGTCTTGAAAATTCGAGAGTTGAATCTATTCGACTAATGTTTTTGCCTAAGGTTATCGAACTGGGACCTCCCGTGGTAACTTCACTTTTGTTACAGGCTTCTTTGAGGAACTTATTATATTTTACGTTATTTGTCATCATCGAAAAAAAAAGTGTATACCAAGACTTTGGAATATGTACATCAACATTTATAATTATAACTTTTGTGACTGTGTTCAAAGCAAACTATTATCATTTTATTATCATTTTGTTTCATTTCCAATATTTTATTTGTTGCAATTTGGTTCATCCGTGGACATACCTTTGCAATATGCACCCTCACTGCACTACAGTTTCTAACTATATCAGTTGAGAATACTACAATGGTTCTATATGTGTCGTATTTCTGTTCGGAATAAACAATTTTTTATTTTTTTAATTTTTTAACATGGTTGTAATCCTATAGATTAAAATAAACTCATAGGTCGCGGCAATAATTGATTCAGTGAGAAACCCTTAAAGCTTTCATTTTAGCAACTTCACGACGTTGTTTTAGGTTCCTGTGGTTGGTGCTGACTGTGTTGGCGTTCACGGGCGCCGTGTACTGCGCCCTCAACCAGTTGGACCGCTACAACTCCGAGCCGGTGGTAGTTTCCCTGCAGAGGGACTACAGGAGCTGGTCCACACACTTTCCCGCGGTGACTGTCTGCCTCATGGACAGGATCGACGTCGAAAAAGCCAACGATTTTATAGCTAAGTAGGATTTGGTTATTTATTTATAGCTACTATTATAGTATTTATTTATAGTTTCACGCTGTTATTACCTAAGAGTGGCTAGGTAGTGTGTTTATTGGCTTGTAAAATTCAGCATCGATCGCTGCCAATGGACGGCAGTCTTTGTGTCTGCTTGCTAGATTGTAATTATTTATTTTTTAAATAAACAAAACTAATAAGTACGTCCAGAAATAGATACAAGATACGTATTTTATTTTTGATGTGGCTGTTATCTGTCTTCTATTTGTATCTTGTATTTGGTATATTTATCTTTTATCTTTATCTTGTATCTATGTGTACATATTTGTAGCTGGTATCGGTAATTTGTATCTTTATTTTGTGCTGTACCCCAATAACGGGATTATGTGGTTTTAGAACATGGAACATCACACAAGAGTCTGATTCGGAGAAGTACCAAAATTACTTTGAATTAGTCGAGCTCATAGCGGAGATCTCTTTCCGGGAGAAGCTACAGAACTTCTGGAAGTATGAGGAAGACGAAACTATCAAAGATGTAGATCCTCTGGGGCTGGCTGTGAGCATGCACCCAAATTTCACTTTAAATGTTAAGACATCCCAGAAACATGAGGTAAAATATACCGTTTTAAGGTAATATTTTAATCGAAATAAAAATATTACCTCCCTGGTTTTGTGGTTAGACGCACGACGTCTTGGATTCGAATTTCGGGTCGGACATATATTTAATTCGTAGAGATTCGTACGTTTAGCGTAAGATTTGCTATTTGTCATGATATGGTTCGTATTCTAAGTACTCGTAGTTATTTGTTCGTATTTACTACTTAAGGTAGTAGGGGTACTCCCATCCCGGAGACGTATTAGGCGTATGGTCCGGGCTCATTACCGCTTTCCCGCAGAAGACTGCCGTTGAATCAGTTGTGTTTCGGCAGTGAGCAGGAGATCCATAGCCCATCCACCCTGTATATGCTTTCCTACTCATTTATTATTTATTCTATCCAATTTTTCCCTTTATTACTCCTAGTTATGCAGATGTCGTGAGTAGTGGTGTCACTTACAACTCCTATGGCTTTTTCTACCATAAAAACAGTAATATAGATCTGCACACTCTATCTACGGGGCGTCTAAAGAAAAATATCAACTTTCAGGTGAAGTGGGTGAGAGTGATGACCGAAGAAGGGATATGTTGGACTTTCAACTCTGGCTACGCGCAGTACCAGGTCACAGACGACGCAGACTGGGTGGAGGAACCGCTCATGAAATGCCACTACCATAGTGAGAGCTGCTTTGTCGAAATAGACTCTATGGAGAGTCGGGTAAGGGTGAGTTTCAAAAAATGCATTAGAAAAGAACCAGTTGGTTCCCTTTAGGCAGCTCGTAAGCGCAAACCAAACCTAAAAGTATTTATTAATATAGCCTGATAGGTCCTTACCACGATGTGTGAATGAGTTAATTTCGATCCAATATTTCGACTTTGCCGAATTGAAAGTGTTAAAAATTTGCAGAAAGTCTCTATCCTCACGAGGAGACATGTCCGTCTACCCTCTTTCGCTATCCTTACTACTGTCACTGAAACTCGAACGAATATTAACAAAATGAAAAACCGCTACGACTTAAAAATGTTACTATAAATATTTAGCTTAACTCTATTTTTGTAGTTGTTAGTATGGATTAGTATTTTCATTATTCGCTGTTTGTTTTCTCTGCCAACATAATTTATATTTAATTAATATTAACTTGTTATTTTACAGTATTTTATTCATTCTCCATTCGACATAGCCACAGCAATATCCAATCCTACAGGAGAAGTGAACCCTGGAGAAGATTTGATAATAGATTTTAAGGTACACTTGTGAGCTAGTAATGTTTTTTTTTACATAAAATGTTAAGCCATAATATTGTATTTTGATGACGGCGCCCTGGATCATATAATATGCTTCTTGTCAATGCCCGAAGACAACAACAGCTATCTCACGGTAATTTTCTGAAGAAGATGGTATCCAATAAGGTCGGCGCCGAATCAAACTTCGTGAACTGCTGTGTAATTACAAAAATGTTGACAGGTGGTGCAAATAGAAGCGGCGAACCGTATAAAAGGCTTGAGACCAGATCAGCGCCGGTGCCAGTACCCAGATGAAAGGATTTCCAGCACTGTTCGGGTAAAATTAATCCACTATAATCGGCTGGGCGTGGATACTTCTAGAGTGTAATTTAAAAAGACTCTTACCTGCCCTAATCATGGGAAAAAGGTCGTAATTTTTTTTATCATAACCTATATTTCTAGAAGTAAAATCTCCTTCCTAAATACACTTGTGCTTACTTTTAAATATTGATTGCCTGAATTACAAAAACGAATTATACTAAATTTGGTAACATAAGTCTATTTAAAGGCTGGATAAATTGTCAAATGTAACATTTGCTTTTTAAAATTCAGTTTGTCAAAATTTAACTAGCTGCGTGAATTCAATTACAATTTCCGCACTTTATTAAAGTAGAATACTTTTACTACTGTTAGTACCAATATATCCAAATAGATGGCGTTGTCATTACGAGGCAACAACATCTATGGCTGGGAAATTCGCATCATATTTTTCTGATAGCTAAGTTAATGCATGGAGAAGCGCGGGAAACTAGTAATTTGGCGGTTGTGTTTTTTGGTCTCGTGCATTTAATTGATTATTTTACTGAAATAGAGGATTGTTTTTGTAGTTTTTATGTTAAATTAGTTTTTATTATATATTTAGTTGTGTATTTATTACTTTTATATCGGTAAGTTAAAAAAATAAAATCTTTTGAATATGAACAAACCACCTGACGACCCTGGGGGGCTTGATCCACTTTCAACAGATGATGTCCCCCAGGTTTCACAATACATCACAATAGAGGATAGTAGTGTAGACACTGATGCATCTCACTCATCATTCTCTACGAAAAGAAAAAGAACAATGTCTTCTCAAAATAAAGTATGCAAACATTGCAATAAACGAAGGAGAAAACGTAATGGTGATGCGTTTAAAGTAACTGACTGCCAATGTGAATTAATAGCATCTAACATTCCACAATGCCCACAACCACTTGTTAATTGTGTTACCAAGCCTGATTCTCTGATTACTTCGACGCAGATCAGCCCAATTACTGATCAAAAAGAACCTGTTAATCATTATCGTTCTCTTTATGAGAAGTCAGATATATCACCTTTCATTGTACACATACAGAAAACCCAATTGCCTACAAATAGTAACGTTACTTTGCACCCAGTTTCTTTTGGCCGATTTTTAAAAAATAATACATTTAAAAATATAATTAATGGCTCTTTAAAAAAAATAGGAAGAAATAGATTGTGTTTATCTTTTTCAGATTATTCTGACGCAAATAATTTTATTAAAGATTCTAGGCTTGCCAACAACAACTATAAAGCATTTATTCCATCATTCAATATTACTAGAGTAGGTTTAATTAGAGGTGTCCCTGCAGATTTGTCACCTGAGGAGATTGTTGATAGCATCAGCGTTCCTTTAGGTTGTGGCAATATCATTAAAGTCAGAAGAATAAACCATAAGGCTATGATTAATGATATTGTCAGCTGGAAACCAACGGAAACTGTTGTTGTAACATTCGATGGACAAGTTTTACCAAAACGGGTATTTATGTGTTACACTTCACTTCCCGTGGAGTTATACATATTCCCGACCATACAGTGTTACAAGTGTTGTAGATATGGCCACACCAAAGTTAACTGCCGTTCCAACCCGCGTTGTTATAAATGTGGTAAAGACCACTTTGGAGAAAACTGTACAGCAGATGAAAATTATGCAGTCTCCTGTTTTATATGTAAAGGATCTCATTTTGCCACTAGTAAATCTTGTCCTGAACATAATAGACAAAAAAACATTAAATTACACATGGCTCAAAACTGTATATCTTACGCAGAAGCATCCAAACACTTTCCGTCTGTGTCTAGGTCCTACTCTGATATTATATCTTCTACTCCACAACCTAATTATAATAATAGACAGATTGTTTCTAAAGCTTCCTTTTCTCAAGAACAAACAAATTCACAAGCACATAAAAAAACAGTCTTTATAATGCCTAAATCTCCACCTAAAAGGAATAAAGGGTATGACCATGATTTCCATAACTCTGTCATTCAAGAGTATAATAGTATGTCCTCATCTAGTAACCAGGGAGGTTTAATTACCTCTAATAATAATACTCAGGAGGAAGTTACAATAAATACAATTTTATCACTCATTAAATTGTTATCTCAGTCCCAATTAATATCACCGAACAACGCAGCCTTATTAAATGACAAAGTAAACAATATAATTTTATCCAATAACAATAATAATGGACAAAATAGCAACCCAAATCCTACAATGGAATTGCCAAAGCATTAGTAATAAAAAAAATGAACTAATTTATTTATTAAACAAATACAACCCATTTTTAGTTGCCCTATCTGAGACGTGGCTCAAACCTGGGGCTACTCTTAGATTCTTAGGGTACAAGACCATCCGAGAAGATCGATCTGATGGTTATGGTGGTGTAGCCATCATGATAAAAAAAGGATATCCCTATTCTATAGTGGATCTCCCTGTACATACTGTAAATATTTCAGTTTTAGCGATTATTGTAAATAATATTTGTTTTATTTCAATATATATTCCACATCCAAGTTCTGAAATATTGAAAGAACTTAGTAACATACTATCTAGTTTACCTAAACCTTTTATACTTCTAGGCGACTTTAATGCACATCATCAAGCCTGGGGGTGTTCTTCTACTAATTATTATGGTAAAGAACTCTTAAAAATAATAGACAATTTTGATTTATGTATTTTAAATAATGGCTCTCCCACCCGTCTTACTAAGCCTACTGAAGGCAGAAGTGCTATAGATCTTTCTATTTGTTCTCCTAATTTAGCTCCTTCTTTAATATGGTATACCCTTTCGTCTACATTTGGAAGCGACCACTTCCCAATAATGATTAATTTTCCTTATGTATGTAAAAAACCTGCTCCAATATATATTTCTCATTTTAAACATAACTTGCATAATCCAGATTGGCAAAAATTTAGCTCTTTAATAGAAGATGGCGTAAAATCTTTTCCCAATATTTCTTCTTTCAATGATTGTTCGCTTGCTGAAAAGTTTACAAATTTAATTTCAAAATCAGCTGATAAGACTTTTCCAATTAAAAAGAAACCTTCTGGTAAAATTAATTCTCCACCATGGTGGGATTCTGAATGCTCACAAGCTATAAAAAAAAGAAAGGAAGCTGAAAAAGCTTATTGCCTAAATAGTACCACAGAAAATTTTGATATTCTTTCTGATATTATGAAAAGCACTCGTCAATTATTAAAAAAGAAAAAAGTTGAAGGATGGGAAAAATTTTGTTCATCTTTATCCCCCCAGTCTAAACCCACAGATGTGTGGCTTAATATCAGAAAATTTAGGTCAGCATATAAAGAACCTATTGACACTAACTTATCTCCATCAATGTTACATAAAATATTAAATCACCTAGCTCCATCTACAGTCCCAGAGTATTTATCTAATTCATTTTCCAATAACTTTCCGCCTTTTACTCTTCCAGAATTGAAAGGTATTCTAAAAAATGTTAAAGTCTCAACTCCAGGTCAAGACAATATCTCTTACTCCTTTTTAAGTAATATTTCTGACAGTTCTTTAACTTATTTACTAAACATTTTTAATTCCCTCATATCTACAGGCAATATTCCTGCAGCATGGAAGTCACATGTTGTTATTCCCATCCTGAAATCTGGTAAAAACCCATTTGATCCTTTATCATATAGACCCATTGCTCTTTCATCAGTAATGTTAAAAATTCTAGAACATCTTATTAAAATTCGATTAGAGTGGTACATTGAGAGTAAAGAATTGCTAAGTCAAAGTCAGTATGGTTTTAGAAAAGGAAAAAGCACTATTGATAATATAAGTATATTTGTTACTGATATACAAATTGCATTCACCTATAACAAATCTGTTCTTGCAGCATTCTTAGATATTTCTTCAGCATATGATAATGTTAATTTATCCATACTGAAAAATAAATTAATAAAATTAAATGTTCCAGATTACCTTCTTAATATTTCAATGAGTATTTTATATAATAGAACCATAATATTGTCAAATGACCCTAATAATAATATAAGGCATCAATTCCAAGGCTTGCCTCAGGGCTCAGTTTTAAGTCCTTTACTCTACAATCTGTACACATATGACTTGGACACTGTAAGCTCAAATAATGTAAATGTCCTTCAATATGCTGATGACCTTCTTTTATATTCAGTTGATCATTCTGTTCAGAGGGCTTGCAATAGTCTTTCTAATTCTATTTCATCTTTACAGACTTGGCTAGATATCAATGGTCTTGATATATCCGTTCCCAAAAGTTCCATTGTCCTATTTTCTCGTTCAAAGTTTCCACCTCCCATTAATATTATATACAAAAATAATTCGATTCCCTTGAAAACTAAAGCTAAATTCCTAGGAATAATATTAGATAATAAACTTTCTGGGTTTGAGCACTGTGAGTATATAGCAGCAAAGTGTGAACGTAATTTAAATATAATGAGATGTGTTTCTGGTGTTTGGTGGGGTGCTCACCCATATACATTAAAATTGATGTATAATGCTCTTATTAGAAGTTTATTAGATTATGGACTTTTCTTATTAATTCCATGTAATAAACTTGGTTTAAAAAAGATTGATGCTATTCAATCTAGAGGATTAAGAATTATCTTGGGAGCAATGAAATCTAGTCCCATATCTGGTCTTCAAGTAGAATGTGCTGATCCTCCTTTATATCTCAGGCGTAATTATCTGTCTGATAAATTCTTTGTTCGCATACTAGAGGCACGATATCATCCTCTGCATGCAAAACTCTCACACCTCAATGAGTTAATATTAAATAAATATTGGGAAAAGAAATCTATCCCCTCTCTAGTTCAAAGTTATAGGAAATTTAATAAATTTAAGCCTAATACTTTTCAGTTTAATATATCTCCTATATATAAATTTGACTACAAAGCATTAGTTTTAATGCCTGAAATTATCAATCTAGGGATTGATAAATATACTTTTGGTGCCAATCACTATTTTAACCAAATTGTTAATGAAAACTGGCAAGATTTCCATTTAATATTTACTGATGCTTCCAAAAACAATAGTTCTGTTGGTATAGGTATATATCATAAACAATTTAACATTGTACAAAAAATTAAGTTTCCACCTGAATCCTCTATTTTTACAGCAGAATGCTACGGCATATATAAAGCTGTAGAATACATCCGTCTTTTGAAATTACCTAAGTCTCTTATTCTGACAGACTCTTTGAGTGCAATAGAGTGTTTACAAAAGTTTCCTCTGAAATCTAAATTTATTCCTCCTGTTATTCTTGAACTCAGAAACATATTAAATGAATGTTTATTAAAAAAAATTATCATTTTCTTTGCTTGGGTACCAAGTCATTGTAATATATTGGGGAATGAAAAAGCTGATCAGTGTGCCAAAGAAGCTATTCAATGTGGTGACATGTATCCTTACTGTAATTATTGTCATGACCTTGCCACTATTCCAAAAATATTGCTTAGAAATTCCTGGCAAACCCTTTGGGATAGTGGTGTATTAGTGAAAGGCAAATCACATTCTATTATTCAAAATTCTATTCCCTTAAAACCTTGGTTTTATGAGATAAAATTAAGTAAATTATCTTCGTCTGTAATTTCCCGAATGAGGCTTGGTCACACAGTTACACGAGACCATCTTTACAAGTTAAATATCACAGATGGTAATATTTGTGAATGTGGTACTGACATTGGAGATCTTAACCATATGATTTTCTCCTGTCCCAAGTTAAATCATTCATCATTTTATAGTAACCTTTTGCGTAATGACATTCCTTTTCCTACATCCATTTTAACTTTATTGTCAATGTCAAATCCTGTAATATACCATATCCTTTCTTCATTTATTGAAGAAAATAACTTTAAAATATGAAACTTGTATGCAAGTACATATTAATTTTTTAAATTTATGACTTGTATGCAGGTTATTAAATAGACATTCTATATTTCTGAATATATATTTCTAAATAATAATTTATGTAATTTTATATTATTCTCCTTCCATTATTATCTATAATTATTTAATAAAATTTTTTGATCCTCTATTTTAGCGCCAACTTAAATTCAAAATTTTCTTGTTTTAATTATATAAACAGTTTCCTCGTTTCAACTTGACAAATGGCAGTTGCTAACGCCAATGCCAACTAAATAAAAAAAAAAAAACCTTTCACGTTTAGAACACTAAATACTAAAAAAAAATAAACTACGAATTATTATAAGCAGAAGAGTAGCTCACGCACTGTGAAATAAACTTCGCATTCTCGTATTCCAATATAAACAAACATCTATTATTCTATTTATTATACAATGTTTAACACCTAATAAAAATAATAAATGAACTTGTAAAATCTGAACTGTAAATTTGAATATTAAATGGAAGCAAAAATATTTGAGTGATATTAACCGCGTAAAAAACGTTTTACTGTAAATTTTGACTCAACAGTATTTTGCCGGAGCCATTTTTAACATCAGTTGCACTTCTAGTGATTATTATTCGTAGAAAATAAACAAAGAAGTCATCACAGTGGCTTTCTAAGCTGAGGGAACGACTCAACAGCACAGCTCAGCTTCCTCACCGGTTCTGGTCAAAGGACCTCGATATGCTGGAATCGATATTGATCTATATCAATCCAGCAAATCGATATTTTGCTCAATATATATTATAATATTATATATAATATTACAATATTATAATAGTAACTTGTTTAAGTAAAAAAACGACCGAAAGGGTCGTTAGCTCTGAATGTTTGAAGGCAGGCTAAGAGTTGTCCTATCTTGGGTTCAAGAGCATCAAAATCTACGAAAATGAGGTGGATGTTCTTATATTTGACCTTTAGTCTAAATAAATGTGTGTTTAGTATTATTCAATTTATCTCGTAGGTCGCGCGCGGTTGTCGGCCGGTGGTAGGTGACATTGGCTAGGCGGTCGAACTCTAGGACATTTGAAATAAAGCACATCAACAAATTATGTTCATGTCTTTATCCCAAAAATACTAGTGGAACATTTCTAAAGATTAATGTCCGGCCCGTTGGTTGAGTGGTTTATGACCCTAACTAGCGAGCGATGTGACTCAGGTTCAATTCCGTGATGAGCATTGATATTTTAAATATCGTTAAATATATGGGTGGGTTATTAAATATATTTTGGTATTTATTTAAGCATTTATTGTATGATGTTTTAGTATCGTCCAAAGCTCCCTTGTTTTTCCTACTTTAAAAAAAATGTTCTTTATGCCTAATCGTGCCAAAATGTCACCTCTTTTTCGTGACCGAAAACATCGATCCCGTTACTTGTTTATGTATGTTTATAATTACAATCTGACATTATCAAATGCCCACAGCTCTTTTGCTAAATTTTATCTGTGAAAAAAGATGAAGGAAAGTTATAGACAGCCTTAAGAGTCAGCACGCTGATGTAGTGCTATTACAGTGTTACGGGTTCTTACAATGGTATAAAAATGGTAATTTTTCCTTCATTCAGTTCATTTAGACATATACCTGATGGTTATATGTTTTTTAATAATTATAAGAAAGCAACCTAGTTGGAAGCATCTGTTACAAGTTAAACCACTACTCGCACATTTCCTGCAGATGTGTTGCCAAGTTATTAAAGGATTAATAATTATAAGTGATAAAAGAAGTAAGAAAGTATATAATAGGGTGAAGATAAATACATCCGAGAGCGGGAATAGGAATTCAAATAAATATTTGTTATAATTTTTTTTATTGGATTTTTTATTGTATGTTATTGTTATTAAGCTAACATACAATAAAAATTGACGGTAAACTTTTTGTCAATATGTCAAGGTCAAGAAATTTTGTAGTCCTAAAAATCAAAGTTATTGTATGCGTTTCGGTTTCGATCAATTTGTATTATTTGCGCTCTAATTTAATTAATTACTTTTTTACCAAGAACATTAAGTATGTTGTTCATTCAACGACTCATTCCGTCTGTTAATACGGTTCTATAACAAGCTTTATATTACAATGAATATACCTATACTACTTTCGAATACTTACTAACTGTAATATCGATAGGAAAAGTCTAAAAACACGATAACAATCCGTTAGATTTGGTAATGAAGTTATCAACTCATATTTTTTTCTCAAATAAGTGTAAATTTTTGGTTCGAGAAATTTTTTTTATTTTTTTTTATTATGCTTTGTAGGTTTGAACATGCTA
>DVZZ01000022.1:0-12817 GCA_018237845.1 Euselasia chrysippe | reverse complement strand
ATATGACTGACCTGGGGATCGAACCCAGGACCTCCCGCGTAAAAGGCAACACGTGTGCCACTAGACCACGGAGGCGATTATTTACTTATATATATATAAGTAAATATAAATATATATATAAAAATAATATAAATATAAATATAATATATAAATATATATATAATTCAACCACTAATCCCACCGGCAGTATTCCAAGCTAACTATGAACTCTCCGGGACCCTGGGCCTATACCTTCAATTAACTCGATCTCACCAACATTTTAGGTCCAGCAGAAATACCTAGGGCATCTGCAACACTAGAAAACTTGGCCCATTCCCGACTTTTTAAGGGGGCAATAAGAAAATAAAAATTGAAGATTCGTGTTAAAAGAAATTTAGAATTGGATAATGATAGAGACTGTGGGTTTTCTGCTCACTAACAAAACAAACAAGTTACTTCACGGTAATCTTCTATAGAGGAATGAATGAATAGAGAATTGCCAAAGGACCTTAATCGGTACATCCCACTATAATAACATAGAGGACCTACTATCCGTGGTCTGGTAGTACCCAACATCACACTCTTACGCGGAGGTCCTAGGTTGGATCCCCGGGTCGATCATATCTTAAAAATAGTTTTCTTAGATTGTCTAAGATTATTGAAATATTTTCTAAGATTGTCCGGAATTGGAAATGACCCCGATTGGCGATAGATTGGCTACCTATCACAGCATGGGACGTATTATATCAGCCAAATGTGAGTACAATCCAATCTTCACTTACTTATTAATCCTTTATAAAATGTTACAATAAAAAGATCCTATGTTTGCAAATATCGTTGGTATGCGTCTCACTTACCATCCGGTGCCTGCAGCTCGTTTGCCTACCGCGTCGTTGCAAAAAAAAGCATCACCGCGGTAAAACACTAGTGTGTCTAATCGCTTATTATATTATCTGTCGCGTTACATCAATAAACACCTCTGTTCGCCGTGGGACGCCGTAAAGTATTAGTGCCGCTGAATTATAAAGCTGTGTTTACAAAAAGAACAATCGTTTGAGCACCAAGTCACAAGCGACAGCGGTATTCAACTGAAATAATAATTTGAAAACAAAATGCAATTTTCTTGAGTATTCTTGTAAAGATAAAAAGGATAGCAAAAGCGATTATAAAATTTATTCGCGATTAGCAAAACATTTGAGACAGTAGGAAAACTCGTTAATGAGATATGCCTAGGTGTAACAAATTGTTGCGCGCGGCGAGATGAACGCCGCGCGCAATCAAGCCGTTCAGCTGGGGGCACACACCCCCAGCCCCGAAGGAAGCGAGGCTGGCTGGTGCTGGCGGTACGGCGGTTGAGTGCTCCTTAACTGTACCCGCCGTCCCGCCACCACGGGCACAGTGGATCACAGACTCCCGCAGGGTCGTTTAGTAGGCATTACGGCCCTTCTGACCGTCGAGTCCCACACTCGGGGTCGCCGCAGCAGCGGCCCCGGCCAGTGCGTAAATGCATTTTTTCCCTGCGTGAAAAAAAAAGTTACCGGTATCACTTACTGTTAGCTGCCCGCAACTCGTATGTCTTCTTTTTACAATAAAAAACTTTTTTTTTTTTTTTTTTCTTATATATAATTTGAAATAAAAGAAGTCTTATTAGGAAATACTAATAGGTAATAAAACACATTTAATTTTGTTTCGTTTAACTTGAAGCCAATATTGGTATCAGGGAAAGGCTAGATCTGTATCGCGCCCCAAACCGTTGCAGGACGTAAATAGAGCTGCAAATAACAACGTGACCGGAGACCGCAATGGCGTCCACTGATGGTACGGAACCAGATTTTACTTTAGATATGGCTTATCTATTATTTTTTTAATTAGATCTTTTTTTATTTAAAGGATGACTATGAACATTATTTAACATTAAAGAGATAGGTCCTACGTCTGTTCTATAGTTCTTCGATGATATTTTGGTAGAGGGTTTTATAGGCAAAATGATGATATCAAACAAAGGCGTACAGTATTTGGTGAAAGGTTCTAGGTCATTGATAGGATTAAATATCTTTTATGAATAGAGTGGTGGAAAAAGATAAAAAGAAAATTATCGTTTGAGAACCTCCTACTCGTGTAAACACAACGATTACTACTATTGCCGGCTCGTTGGTCCAGTGGTTAGTGACCCTGACTACTAACCGACGGGTATCGGGTTCGATCCCCGACGTGGACAAACATTTCTGTGATGAGCAGTGATGATTGTATCTATGGGTCTAGGTGTTAATATATTAATAGTAAATATATTTCGTTGCCTAACACCCATTGTACAAGAAAAAAACTTAGTTTATGATTAGGTCAATTTTGATGATTTATTTCGTAATATTTATTTATAATAAGCTATTAAGGCGGATCATAATTCGCGTAAAATAACCAAATATCGATTATATTATTAACACAAGAACATTTACAACTACCCAGCTGTGGAATGAGCTCCCGGCAAGTGTTCCCGACCCGATGCGTCCTCGTGACTTTGAAGAAGTGAGCCTACTCTTACCTTAAAGACAAGGAGCGCGCTTGAGATGCCCCTGGTGTCGCAGTCGTGGGTTGGCGTCGGTGATCACTTAACACCAGGTGCCCATTTGCCCGTTTGCCCCCTTAAACTATATTAATAATACAAAAATAAGAGAGCTTTATTGTTATATATAAATACTTTAGCCGATGTCCAAAGTAAAGCTGAAGATTATACGCATAAAGACACAAGGCACGTCCCGCACATTCACTACGGCGAAATACATACCTTTCATAAACCAGCAGCATTTTATTACTTAACATTTTAAAGTAAATGATGTGGCTTTAGGACAAAAAAAAAATAATCAATTATAAAAAACAAATAAACCTGTCTATTTTTTCTTCTTTTGTTTCAAGACCTTACCGTTTTTATGGATTCTGTCTCTAAATAAATCTATCTGTTTATTATATATTCACGACCTAAGAGAAGATAAAAAAGAAAAGATAGTCGCCTCCGCGGTTTAGAGTTACCTCCGTAGTCTAGTGGTTACAAGTGTTGACTTTTACGCGGAGGTACTGTGTTCGATCCCCGGGTCGGTTATATTGAAAATTGTTTTCATAGATTTTCTAAGATATTCGAAACATTTTTTAAGATTTTCCGGGACTGGTGGGGATCCCGATTTGTCGATGAGTTGACTACCTATCACAGCATGGGGCGTATTAAACTAACCAAATGTGGGTGTGTTTTGGAAGTGTACAAACTTCGAAATGCACGATGTTGGAGATGAATGGGCGTGAAGATACATAGAAGAGAAGGAGAGCTGAGACAATTTTTAAAGTTGTTAACTTTGGGAAAGCAGCCACCACTAGCTACCCCCATGCTGTGATAGTTAGCAAGTATTTTCTATATTTTTAAAATTTTAAATGCTGTCTTAGATATACCATTTCTTCGAATCCCAGGGTCAAAACCCCGGGTGTACTGTATGTGAGCCCATATCTATCAAGACTAACCCGCGAGGATGACAGGTGGATTTTACTTTGAATAAATAAATAAATTAAATAATATTAATTGGCAAACAAGTGAAGGCGGTAGATGTACTCCTATCCCGAAGTCAAATTGGGATCATCGACTCTGGTCGCACCCAACCACCTGCAGAAGACAACTATGAAACTACTCTTGTATTTCTTTTTATCCTATTGTTACTGTCGTATGCTTCCCCCTTTCATTTGCTAACCTTTGTAACGTTTATCAAATTCTCATTTTCCTATTAACCCTTTGAAATTTTGGCAACCTTTGATGTCGTGGGTAGCGATGACACTTACCATCAGGTACCCGCCAGCTCGTTGGCCTTTTTGAACCAAAAAAATTAAAAGACATTATTTTCGTTACGGTTATTTCTATCAAAAAACTAAGCTACTTCCCAATAAACATAGAATACTGCCACGCATAGATGCCCAATAATTATCTATACATTTTAAAAGAACAACATAATTATAAAGTCGCCTCCGCGGTCTAGTGGCCACAAGATCTATCACGGCATGCTACGTATTCGACTTGCCAAATGTGGGTGTGTTGCGGAAGTATAAAAACTTTGGAATGCTCCTATGTCTACCCTCCATTGAGCATACAAGGGCATGAAGATATATTTTTATTTAATTATAAAGTCTATCCACATTTACTATCTCTACAAAGATACAAACCTAGAAACAGAGCTATAAAACAATGTATTCTATTATATTTCACCCGCAACTACTGGAATTTCGCCAGAGCTTATTTTCCTGCACTTCTTTTCCTGAACTTTTTATTTTCCTGTAGTTTTTATTCCTGTTATTTTGCTATCTTAGTTCCTTCCCGTTTACGTTAACACGAAGTTGATGTTTTATTACGTTACTACGATTTCATAGTGTAATCATGGCGTCGGAAATTTTCTTTAAAAGTAAATGAGCAGATTTACTTGAATATAAAATGACTTATAATCACTTCACACATGTCGTCGTCTTAATATGTCATGTGGGTTCTGGGTTCGGTTTCCGGGTCCGATTTTAAATTTAATTTTGAAATTTTTGAACATCCAACAGTTAGTCGTCACAATTGGAAGGTCCTGGATCGATTTGAATAAAAACGTATCTAATTGTTAAATTGTTAATTATTAATTAAAAATGTGAATTTTAAAATTTTTGTAAATATTTGTTTTATGGGTAATTTACGTCTACATCATTTACCTACATACATTTACATCGTTGTGCTATAGTTAGTGAGCAAGTGAACCAGGGCCCATCCCCCTCCCCTATTCCTATTCTAGGGAAGGGGTCCCTACTTCTTTATATCCTATCCAATTCTCGTTTTCCTATTAATTCTTTATAAAGTTGGCAACGCATCTGCAGCTCGTTTGCCATCTTTTGCCATAAAAAAAACAGCGGGAATCCTGCGGGCAATCTTTCTTGATAAATCTTAGATAGTCCGAAGGTTATTCAGCCGCTCTAGGCTCTGGTAGTCAAGTGTCTGAGCCAGAATTTATAAATACCACTGCAAGGCGTAATAGAAAACACTATCCATATAATATACACATCAAAAAGTTACGTTTTTTCTGATACTTTTAGAATATTTAAGAATAAGTTAGTTTATAAATTTTCTAAAATTGATAATGT
This sequence comes from Euselasia chrysippe, assembly GCA_018237845.1. NCBI lineage: Eukaryota > Metazoa > Arthropoda > Insecta > Lepidoptera > Riodinidae > Euselasia > Euselasia chrysippe. Next base: position 7,696 of record DVZZ01000022.1, on the reverse strand, counting down.
TGTCTATCTTATTATTTTGTATAGTTCAAACAGCTCAAAGTTTTTAATTTCAAATAAATGTAGTGCATCCTTTAATTTAAATATATACTTAAACCGTGACCTTGACTACTGCTATTAAAATTGTGTCGTATTATATTTAGTTGGTAAGCCTTGAAAAAAAGTATTGTTAATATATCTTGTACATAAAAGTGATGATGATAGAACGTGATAATAAAAAGTCAATATTTGTAGTCACAGAATAGTTATCCCAAGTTTAACAAAGAAGCGTTCTTGTTAAACGTAATTTTTTTATAGTAAAAGACAAACGAGCTGTGAGTAACTAATGGCAAGTGACACCGCTACTAACGACATCCGCAGAACCAAGTCGTCTGCAAGACTTGGTTGCCAACTTGTCAACTTGTAAAGCGAGAACTGGATAGGATATACATAGGATAGGAGTAGGGAAGCCTGGATGATCTGCTCACTAATCTAACGAGAGTTGTTTCACGGCAGTCTTCTGCAAGCGAGTGGTAACGACCTAGGACGGTGCGCCCAATTCGACTCCGAGAAAGGATTAACACCTACCAACTCAAAACGTCATAGCGTGAACGTACAATAAAAACATTAATATTTATGCGTACATAAAAAATGATTTTAAAACACCGAATATATAACTCAAAAGAATAATAAAAGCCCGCTTTCAGAAGACTTCTGGTTTTATTGTCCACATAAAGCCATGGATTTATTTTTTGCAATTCATGTAATGCCATTTATATTAACTTCCTTTGTAAATAGTCACATAAAAACACGAAGTTAACGTAAATGGTGACAAATTATTGTTTCCTAAGAAAATAACCGAGTTTCTTGCAAGAGAATAGAAATAATTGAAATTTGAAAGCCCTTTATAGAGTTTAGACTTGTTTTAAACAAATTTTTGTTTCGATGTAGGTACTTTTTTTTAAATTTGAAAGAAGGCAAACGAGCTGCGTGCACACGTGATGGTAGGTGACACCGCTGCTCACAAATTTTCACACACTTCATTAAAAAAGGACAAAGAGAGCTTAACCTTGTAGCGTGTTTATTGATTATTTGGAGACTAGCTCGGTTAGTCTCTGGTTTGATTTCCAAGTGGGCATCAGCATGGGCATTTATTATTTAATTATTTGTATGTGTTTGTTTAATTAACTTTTATCTATTAACACACATTATGGAAAAGTTTAAAGTAACTCCAACCCCCATAAACCTTGAAAGGAGGAAGTAACAAACCCATTTATGGATACAACTAATAGGATATACTCGGTAGATACGTCATTCCAAATCTCGACTACCTCGTATAGCAAGTGTAGATACTTGAGTTTTTAGCTATAATAGGGCATAATAAAGTTGTTATATTGGATGTTTAATATACACCACGAAAATACTAAAAAAGTTATTGATTTTCCTTTTTTTTATTTTTTTTATTGTAATAATAAGGCAAACGAACAGCAGGCACCTGATGGTAAGAAGCCGCTACCCTCGATATTCGCAAATGATACAAGGAGTAGTAAAGGATAGATGAGGGGGATGGGTCCTGGATCATCTGCTTATTAACTAAAACACAAAAGGAGTTGTTTCACAGCAGTCTTCTGCAGGCGGATCGTAACAACTCAGCTTCACCATTTAAACAACTTCTTACTTTTCAATGCAGTAAACTTCTCTACTTCTGGAATATTTGATGGCTATTTTTTTTATATGTACAAGTATTTCAATCTAATTAGTTTCATCTTTAGCTAGGATTAAATAGCCACAGAAAGCCATATTTCATGTTTAGCGGTTTGAAATTGAATTCCAAAATTAATTAATCAGCGTTATGACGCTTAGCCACGACTCGGTTTGAAATATTACAGACGATTTTGAAAAGTAATTATGTAATTATGCATCATTAAAAAATGTTCTTTTGTTTAAAACTGTCGTTTATTGGATAACATTTTCGCCGTCGTAAATCGTTATCTTTCGGGCAAAGTTTCAATGAAAATAAAATTGTACCATAAAAAATTTTCAGTGAAATTGAATTAAATAAAAATTTTCAATATATGGCGTATGTGTTCTTTTTTATAACTCAAGATTCCATAGCCACACCTACAACTCTGTTATCGCGTACCCTTTGCAACCTGAACTGAATATAAATGGTACATAATTCAAGATTGTCGGATTACAGAGGCTCCAACTTTGACATTTATTGACATTTCATTAGGTATAATTTTTTGTATGTACTTTTGCAAGGAGAAATATATGCGAGCATCTTATTTATTATTGACGCCAACAACTAGACGAGGCAGCTGTGTGATATATGTGATAAATAGTGATCTTATCCCAAACACTCACTATCCATCCTTGATAGTATGTGTTTCGGCTGATAATATCATGCATCCTATTATCTGATGATTTTTTACTGTCTTTGTAACCTATAAGTCTTATAGATTATAGCACAAATAAATTTCTGTTTTTCACGCTTTTGAACGTACATTTGAAGATAACCCACGACATGTAAGTACGAACCAGTATTTCAACGTGGCAATACCGGGCAGTTCCCAGAGTTGAATTGAGCACACCAACCTGAGAAGCCTGCAGAAGACAGCCGTGAAACAACTCTCGTTATATTTCGATTCAGAGAAGATCTAGTTCCCATCCCTTCTCCCATATCCTTTACTAAAGCCTTTATCATTTATCCTATCCAATTTTTATTTTGCTATAATCGTTTAAAAGTAAACAATGCATCTGTAAGAACCATAAATTTTGCGACTGTCGTGGGTAAAATTTGGTAACGCATCTGCAAGACTCCTGGTATAACGGATGTAGTGATAATATCATATATCTTATGATTTGATAATTCCCGTTCATTTATCTCTAAAAGTAGCTAGAAGAGACAAATTTTATATTTTTACGCATTTGAAAGAGCTTTTAAAAAGTACCTACAACATACAAATATAAATTCAAGGCAGTGTTGCAATGAAGCTATCACCAAAAAAATATGAACGATGCAGTAATGAAGCACAGGACAGCCCTACGTTTGACTAGTAGACCCGAAAACAACTTTCACTTTTCAAGCAACCAATTCAGTTTCCAGTGATACGAAAACTTAAACAATCCAGATATTGTCAGCGTTTTCGCAATATTTTATGGTTTATTGGAAGGAATGAATAGACGCAAAGATACATTTCACAATTTGATGTATCTAATTTCCAGAAACAGAAAAGAAAATACTCAAACAAACTAAATTTATTTCATTTGGAGCACGTCCGACTTCCCATTAGTGCAGTCGTGAATGAAATAATGTCCTGAAAATCTTCTAATCTAGATTAGCTTTTGACTCTATTTTATCATTTGGAAAATCTCGTTTTAGTTACAAAAGTCATGGTGATTTAGATATTTTTGTAAATAAATATAAGACATTTGTTTGGTGTGAAACTTCGTGAAGATACGTAGAAAAGTTTATTTATTTTAGCTATTAAGGTGGTAGGTATTACTCCATTCCGGAAACGGATTGTACTCCCCCATCCTCCTGCAGAAAACTCTCATGAAACCACTTATGTTGTATGTAATTTTACCTTTCCTATTAATTCTTTAAAAACTTGGCAACACATGTTCAAGACTCTTGGTTTTGTAGATGTCGTGTTGTATCGACACTTACTATCAGAAAGAAGTTACAAAGATGCAGAAAATAAATAAGAAAATTCTTTTTCTGTATATCTTTTAATTTTCATTTTCTTAATAAATTAACATTTAGCTTACGCGTAAAACTCTGATGATACATAGGAAGAAGAATAACAGATAAATTTATCTAATTTTAAAATGCTCTTTTAACAGTCTTATGCGCAACAAAAATAATATGCAATCATATATATTTCACATTATTATTGCAACAGTTATAAATCTCCAACTATGATGGGTGTACGAACAAAATAAACATCAACTTCATATGATATTGGCTCGGTTGGTGTTGTTCTTGTCATACATCTAGCTTAGTTGAAGATTTATTTATAAACGAAAACAGGATATTTATTGGCGGATTATGACTAACTTTTAGTAAATAAATTAATTATTTTCATTGTTTGTACACAAAATATAAAAATTGTCAAGCTATTATTGAGAATTTGTAATAACAGACCTATATTTATAATAGACTGTAAAAATTTTCACAAATATGATAAAAAATTTGATGTTGCTTTTAGTTACATTATATTATTAATACTAGTGACATTTTACAAAACATAGACCGAAATCCACTAACACTAACAATAATATTAGGATTTAATAAAATCTACAACATATTGAGAATCTATTCAGACACAATGCTGCTCCGAGATTCAGTACCAATATAATATACAACATCATTTGCATTATCAAAAGTCACTTTTGGAAGTCATCGTGTCAATGTTACTTCAGTGTCACTAGAACTCCTAGAACTCTCTTTTATAACATCAAGTTCTCTAATTGAAACTGAAGAATTTCTAGAACACTTATGCGTAGCACTATATTCACTTTTATCATCAAAACTTTCATTTGCATTTGTATGACAGTCTTTACCTTCATCTGAGTCATCGTCAATTACATCATTCACTTCAACTTCTAATACAGTATTATTTTCTTTTAACCCATGCATACCGAAACATCGTTCTTGACTTAAACTACGTATTCTATCAAGGTTATGTTCGATATTGTGCGTATTCACATCTTCTGTGCATTGAGAATCATCAAATTTCCATTTGATGTTAGGATGAAATTGCTCCATTCCAGTGTATAAGCCAATACTACTACTTCTATGCCCGAGAATCGGACAGTTCCGAAACTCTCACAATTCCGGATGTCGTCCATTACAAATCTTAGTAAAGTTTCCCTCATCTAGACTTAAATTTGAACGCGAGCGACTATATTCAAGACCTGGTCCTGATCTAAATAAACATGCATCAGAGTTTTTAAATCTACATTGTCTAGAACAAGGTTCAATTAAAAATGCAGGTCTTTCTACTTGTCTATAGTCTGTGGGTCCATACTCATCAAAGAATCTTGCATTATGTTTACACACTCCGCCGGGATAACCTTTAAATGATCCTGTACAACGTAATGGATCTCTATAGCATGCTTTTTGAATAGCATGCAGAGATGTAGATGACACTGTACGTTCTAAAATCTCTCCCCAATATTTTTCTCCAAGTCCTTCAAATTCGCCTTTAGATTGCAGTCCGTCAGACGTGCCTGGAGATCCACAACATCCGATTGTTTTTTCATAACTTGAATAAGATTTTGGTTTTCTACAGCAAATCTGTTAAACAAAACACATTATGGAATAATATGCTTCAAAAATATTTTATTGGTATATTAACAAAGTTCAATAGACTCTCACAGCAATATAAATTCCTTATTTTCCTTCCGAAATTTGTTCTAAGTTATATAAGCCATGGATCAACTAAACAGAATTTCGAGCACAAATTTTAGTTAATAAATAAGTATAGCGTGTATATAATTTCGGTTTCTACAGTATACTAACATTTGTAGTGTTTAGGTTCACCAGACTGAGTGATTACCACACGTTTGTAAAATATTTTCATAAAATACCATTATATACAGTAAAAGTTAGAAATAAAGGACTCATCGCTTAACATTTCTTAAATTTTCGTAATAATTTTATTTTAACTAGTAAGAAGTGTAAACCAATGTGTTTATACTCTCTGGGCCACTTGGACTAAGTGCAATTCATAAGATAAAGTATCTGTTTATTTATAAACTTTAGATATCAGACAAGAGAAAATAAGGTTTCATATACTTGCTGTCTATAATAAAAATAACTTAATTTACATTACCAAGCGAAAATTAATGAAATTTAATATGATATAAATAAGAACCAGCTAAACTATCTCGTAAATAAGAATAGATTTGTAATAGTCATTGTGCATACACACTTTGTACACTTTATTTTGTACACTTTACTGTCCTTAATTTAATTAAAAATTTAGATGGTATTACAATATTAAACAAATACTTTCATAAATTTAAATAGTGCGCCCAAAGAAGGTTCAATTCCATGAAGATCATGAAAATCGAAATAATTTCATTATTTTACATGTATTTGTTTCCATAAATATTCTCGATACAATAAAATAAATTCAATCAATTCAATAATTACTTCGTCTTTATATTCTTCTCAGCCAGTTCCAAGTTATTAATGTGTGATTGATAAATGTGTTAACATACTTACGTAGTACTGAATAAGCTCGTTACTAATTCTCCGGAAGTGGCTGTTTAAGAGCCAATACAGAAATGGGTTCCAGAAGCTATCGCTCAGAGCTAACCATGTGACAATGAAATCCAACATTGGTGGCACCTGTTGACAAAACGTACAATTTTTACAATATTATAAAGTATATTATATACTAAGGCGTCTCCCGCAACTTCTTTCGAGTGGAAAATATCAACAAATCTATCCTTCAGTAATATTTGAAAGAATAAAAATAACCTAGGATTTTTTCTAAATATAACAGTCTAGATATGTTACAAGCTGTCTAGATCTAAAAATATTTAATAGCTTAATTTTCTAGTGTTGTTAAAAATAAAAAAGATAAAAATCAACCTAAATTGGTCATGTACTTTATGTAATTAAGTCTAAAAAGAATGATTTATTTGAAAGAATTTCTTCCAAATCTTATTAACCGTGCGCTAAGAATTAATTTTTCAGAAAAAAATATTGAAAAAAACGACGAATGGAAGTTTTTAACATGTTTAACAACAACAACGTAACGCAACAAATTACATGGCAAAAATAGATTTGAAGCATTTAGCCAATATTGTCTAATTAGTTCGATTTACTATTTGTATAAAAAAATACAGTATTTACTTTGCATCCAGTACAGGCGGCTACAACCTCTTGAATGGTAGCTGGAGTGACCATAACAATAAAACCGAGCGACATCGCCGCCATAGTACGAGATGTGCTCACACTGTGTGGTCTCGTTATTGTTTGGACTTGCTAAAATTACAATATGTAAATAAAATAAAATAAAGAGAAATCATTTTCGTCACATGTTGTCAAAAATTGGTAAACAGTTTACTAACTTAGAAAAATACCCACGATAGTAGCACACCCAGGTGCTACTCCTATCCTGGAGTTCAGTGGGATGGAGCGACATTGGTCGTTACCACCACCCTTCCGCAGAAAACTGTCGTGAAACAACTTTGTTGTGTTTTGGCAGTGAGAAGAAGATCCAGGACCATCTCTATTTACCTATCTTTTTCTGTAAAATTTTCCTTTAAACAGTCGGCTACGCATCACACAAAACACAGTTTTTTTCAGATATTGTAAGCATATCACATACCATCAAGTGCCCGCATCTCGTTTACCTTCTGTCAACTAAAAAAAATATAGAATAGGTGTAGTAACTCTGATTTCAGAATCTAATTAAGCGCGACGACTTGGTTCATTACCACAAGCGAAAATCTTACCTTAGAGTAAGATGAATTTTAATTTCTTTATTCCGTAGTCCCGAATGGTTTATCCCGTAAATATTTATATTTATCTAAACTAAACTAAATAAATACAACAATCCTTGAAACTTATCTTTACCATATGCTATTACCGGCTCGTTGGTCCAGTGGTTAGTGACTAAGACTATTAACCGACGGGTCTCGGGTTCGATCCCCGGCGTGGACAAACATTTCTGTGATGAGCAGTGATGTTTGTATC
>DVZZ01000021.1:0-12942 GCA_018237845.1 Euselasia chrysippe | reverse complement strand
AGAGTCTTCGAAACCGACGGAAATGTATGAAAAGAGTTATGAACGTGGAAGAGGCAAGACAGGTTTGTTTGGATCGTAATGCTTGGCACTCGGTTCTCTCTGCTTGCCCCGTAAGGGATCTGGGGTGATGATATGTATGTATGTATGTATGTTTAACTGGATCAATATAAAACGTAAAAACTTACACGAAATCAAACACATCAATCAAGTCTCTGACGTTGTGAGTTGTAAAGTAATGAGGAGTCAGGGTTCTCACGGTACAGATTCTGTCTAATTGTTTCTTGGCTCTTTCTATGGATCCTTTACATGTGATGAGGCAGTTTTCGAGGTAGTGAACAGCTGTTAAAAACATTTAAAATACGTTAAAAACTAATAACTTCTTTTTTTCACGCATGGAAATATGCATTTACGCACTGGCCGGGGCCGCTGCTGCGACGAAAGACGAAAAAGTCTTCGCAGAAAAAGACGACGACCGTCCAGGGTTTCTCACTCTCAACTACGGCTTTCATGGCGGTTGAGAGCAAGATACCCGCTCCGAGTGCGGCCCGAAGAGCACGTCGCTGCACATCCCAAGCCGAACACACGACGAGGGTGTGCTGTGCCAGTGTACTCGGCCGCGGCATTTAAAAATAATCAAATTTGTTTTAAAGTTATAATTTGACTTTATTGGACATTTTATAGAAATATAGATTAACCACAAAGTTAACAAATTAACAACAAATTAAGTAAAAGCAGAACTCTACGAAAGCCAATTAAAGACACTGATCTGGGTTCTCGCCACTCTAATGTTTTTATGGTGCCACTCCTTTCCCGGAAACAACACTTCTTTTGTTTCGGTTAGTGAGCCGGTGATTCAGGGCCCATCCTTCTTCTCCTATCCTTTCCTACTCCTCGTATCATTTGTCCTATATTACTTTCATTTTCTTATTGATCCTTTAAGAAGTTGCAACGCATCTGCACGACTTCTGGTTTTGCAGATGTCGTGGGTAGCAGTGTCACTTACCATCAGATGCTTGCAACTCGTTTGGCTTCTTTTGCCTTAAAAAAACAGACTGCCGAGAAACAATTTCATTGTATTTTGATAATAAGCATAGATTCAGCGCCATTGACTCTGTCATTATTACGTATCTTTCTGATACTTGTCCCCAATAATCTTGATTTTCGTTTTCACCGTAGTTTAGTCAAAGCTGCTACAAGATTCGTTCTAAGCACAGCGGTGATATTTTGCCATCACATGAATGTTACGCTTGTTTGTATTCTCCTTCTACTAGAAAAATGTCTAGGAATAAATGGAAAAAGTTCTAGGTCAAATCCAAGATTATGATAAATTAATTCTACCCATAAAAAGCTGCTTGCAAGTAACCCGTTACAATCTTTGCGACTAAACATTATACATTGTGGAAGCCCATCCTTATAAAGTTGCAATGTATTTGACTGAAGAAACAATAAGACACAAAGCCAAGGGCCAATAAGCCTGGTGCGGTTCTGGGCCTTCCATGAACCATTCTGGGAGGATTTTACAGTATCATTTTAGCAAGCTATCTCCTTAGACCACGTTTTTATTTATTTATCTATTTATTTTTTACAGTGATAAGAAGGGAAACACGAGCTGCGGGAACCTGATGGTAAGTGACACCGCTACCCATAATATTTGCAAAACCAGGACTCTTGCAGACGCGTTGCCAGCTTTATAAAGGATTAATAGGAAAATGTGTATGGGATTGGTTGTATCATTAATACAAGGAGTAGGAAAATAACCAAAACACAACGAGAGTTGTTTCATGGCAGTCTTCTGCAGGCGTAGAGTGGTAACGCCTCAGAACTGTGTGACTAATCCGACTCCGGGAAAGTAGTAGGCCTTATAAATGATATATTTAACGATGTAAGGCGTAAAGAATTAAATAAGAGAAACTTACGGTAATCTTTTTTCTTGAAATGGGCCTGTTTTTGTATCCAGTCGTGCAAAATACTCAATGCCTCGTCCATTCTTCCAGGCCCATCCAAATCGTATTCCTTCTGAATAAGTTTAATGCTTCGAGGATCTATATCCAAAATAATGCGTCGTTGATTTAATTCCATTTTTTGTAATTAGTACCAAGTTACTCCAACTAATTAGTATGTATGTGTGCAATCTGTTCGCGCCAGTCAACACACTGAGCCAAAGTAATACTGAAGCAATAAAATCTTTCATGAGCGTTAAAAGTTTCACAAAACTGATCAGTGAATTATCTCAGTGTTATTATACGGTTTTATTACATGAAATAATGATAAATGCATCATTAAAATGAATAATATTTGTCCTGTAAAGGAATAATATAATAGCAATGAAAACTTCTGGTTTCGCAGATGTGGGCAGCGGCAGTCCGCAGTTAATAAAGTAACTTAAAAATCGAATCCGTTTTCTAGTGGTTGTAAGTATGAGCATTGCCTTAAAGACTAAGTTCGATGTCGGGTTATAACGAAAATTAATGTTGGAATAGAGAAGAGATCGGTTAAGAAAATAAGCGCGAAAGGTTATTGTTGTCAAGAAGAAAGGCAGCTTTGAGGGGATGACACTACTTCTCACATGTGTACAAATAAAATAACTGTAAATAGTTTTCTGCTTTTTGAATGGACGATAAATGATTTAAATAGTAAAAAATTCATAAATGGTTTAGAAAAATAAGTAAAATGGGCCCTAATGAAGCATCAAAATTATTTAATGACATTGTTTTGAGGTAGGCGGTGATGCTTCAGGTTGATGGGAAACATTAGCCTTCGGGGCAGGAGTTTCCCCATTCCACCTTACCTTACATACTTTTTCACCATTTTTGCAACCTCAATCTCTAGAGATTAAATTAAAAATTGTTTATTCAGAACAGAAACACGACTCATATAGAACCATTGTAGCATTCTCAACTGCTATAGTTAGAAACTGTAGTGCAGTGAGAGTGCCCATTTCTTCGAATGTTATTAAAAAACCTAATCTAACATGCAATGTGTAGTGTTAAGCGTGTATTTGTGTGTGTGTGTGTGTGCGTGTGTGTTTGTGTTTTATATGTATATGTGCAATGAAAATATTAAATGCAATGAAAGTTTTCCATTTCTTCTTTTGAGGGTCAAGGAGAGAGATTTTGATAGAATACATGAGTCAGCCTCCATAGCTTAGTGGTCACAAGGGCTTTTATGTAGACATGCTATGTTCCCGAGTCTAACATAGAATTTTTTTTTTACATTTTCCCCGTTTGGCGATAGGCTTGCTACATTCACGGCATTAGACGTATTTTCACTTGAATCATAGTTATGTTTCTTAAAGTATAAAACTTCGAAATGTACCTCTGCCTACCCTCTCGTGGAGATATATGGGCGTGCACATATAGTTCGAAATGAAGCGTCAACCAAAAAATTTTATAAGTAAGATAGATACAAATATATCATCACGCCAGATCCCTTACGGGGTAAGCAGAGAGCACCGAGTGCCAAGCATCACAATCCAAACAATCCCATCTAAGTAAGATATAGTAAGTTAAACTTCTTCAAATAACTTTTTCTGTAGTGCATCTAACGTTTAAAGACATCCCTGTATACCCATAGTGTTTCGGTGGAACAGGTGCGTATTTTTTATGGTAGAAAAGCGGGGTACAAGCTGCGGGCTCTTGATAGTAAGTCACACGTTACCTAATATATCTTCATATTGTGAGTCTAACAGATGCTTAGCTAACTTTTTAACGGATTAATTGTTAAATAAAGAGAGGATGAATAAATAATAAAACAAGTAGAAAAGGATAGGTGATCTCCTGCTCACTGCCGAAACATGACAGGAATTATTTCACGATTGTTTTCTGCAAGGGGGTGGTAGAACCTAGGCCGTGCATGCGATTATACTCCGGAATAGGAGTAACATCTACCATCTTAAAACTGAACGTATGCAAAATATACATAAAAACAAATATATATTGCAATCGTAATCAAAGACAGGTATAATTATAACTTACTTGTATAATTTGGTTCAGAAGCGAGTGCGGCAGAAATAGTAGGCGATTACGAGTCATCGGGCAGACAATTATCATCAATTAAGCTCATAAAATGATTAGGCTCGGCTGCACTCATTACAGATTATGGGAATTAGTTCACGATGGTTGGATATTTACAATATGCTAACTGGCGCTTGTACACATTAACTTGCTCTAAGATAATTTTCGATATGTCTAACTTGCGTGTGCGTATCTAGACCCATTACATGTCTATGGTGCCAATGTAATAATTATATTGATTCAAAATGTCCATTCTTGATTATGATAACCACAGTTTTTAAAGATAATTTAAAGAGGAAACTGGCAAACGGACACCTGATAAGTGATCACCGTCGCCGCGACTGCAACACCGGCGGTATTACCGTCGCCTGCCTTTGAGGTAAGAGTAGGTTCTCTTCTCGAAAGTCTCTAGGTCACACTTGCCGGGAGCTTATTCCGTAGTCGAGTGGTTCTTGGGAAAAATATGATTTCCAACCGCGTGGTAGCAGAAGAAAGGCGTTGAGATAGTAGGGGTGGAATTTAGAGCTCTGTTGAGATGGTCGATGGTGCAGTTCTGTTGCTATGCAAAGGTCGAAAAGTTCGTTAGTTGAAGATGCTAAAGAGGACGCAAACTGAGCCGATATCTCTGCGCAATGCGAGAGTATCAAGCGGGTCGCTTGTTCTGTGTTTGTAACTGCGGCAAGTTATTCGTTAAGCAAGTAATTTTATGGCTTTATGCAGAACGTCGGTACACTTAATTAGACCGATCCTGTGGGAGATTGCTTTCTTAACTTCTGTGTAACTCGTAGAAATAGATTTTATATAATAATAATAAAATAATTCAACATGTTCATTATTTCAGAGTGAATAAAGAAAATTCATTATTTTGTTCAATTATCGTTCCCTGCCAATTTTAAGCATGATTGCCGCATTCCTGCCCTGTAATGAAATTGATCATAACTTCTCATTTCTACTTCACCTTGTACTACAAGTTGTAAATTATTTCAAGTAATAAATATTTTTTCATTAAATAAGACTGGAAGGGCTTAGATTGAATTGCAATAATTCGATCGTGATCCTATCTCCGATCGCTTAAACACGTTCAAATGATGGGTGCACGCGCTTTCATTCCCCTGGTCTTCTCCACTGTGCAATTTTCTACTTTAACTACTATTATTAAAACTTCATTTTCCTTGCTACAGGCAAAGATTTAATTCAAATGCTTTATCATCATAAGTACGCGTGCACCAAAGTTAAAATTGGTACTTTACTACATTGCATTAAAGTCTAATAAAGATTACTGGCGTGTAACTGACGCTCACACAGCTTGACCGATAGCAAATCCTTACTACGATGATTCTATATTCATTGCAATAGAGACTGGTTAATAATAACAAAATGTACACAATTATAGCTAAAATAATGTTACTGCTACAGAATATTTAAATAGATGATATTTTGGCCGACCCCTTGGTCTAGTGGTTAGTAACCCTGCTTACAAACCGAAGGGTCTCGGGTTCGATCCCCGGCTTAGACAAACATTTCTGTGATGAGCAGTGATGTTTGTATCTATAGGTCTGGGTGTTATTAAATATATGTCAGTATTTATATGTGTATTTCTATGTTTTAGAATCGTTGACTAATACTCATAGTACAAGTGAAATGCTTAGTTTGGGGTTAGTTCAATTTGTGTGATGTGTCCCGTAGTATTTATTTGTTTATTTATTTATATTAATTAGCGTATAGTAAAATAATATAATTGATGATAAAGTTTATGTAGTAGTGTAAAGTGACATTATTGAAGTATTCATGTAAATGTAAATATATCCCCTCTATTATCATTCTGACATTATGCCCTCCATGGTCGAGTGGTCACAAGCGTGGGCTCTCACGCAGATGTTCGATTTGATTTCCGCGTCGGTACTATTTTCGAAAAATTAGTTCTTAACTTTTTTCCCATTTTCCGAGATCGGAAAGAATCCCGATTTGCGATAGGCTGGCTACCTATCACAGCATAGAAAGTATTTTCGGTAGCTAATTATATTCTAAAGTGCGACTACTTTAAAATATATCTCTGTCTACCATCTCTTTAGGTTTTATTGGTGTGATGTTTTAGCATAATATCTTAAAATAAATAACTTATATGGGGGAGAGGCTTGACCGTGTTCTGTCGGGGCATTTATTAATCTAGGCTGGCTTAGATCCTACATTTATTTTAACATATATATAGTACTACTTGTACAATCAATCTTGATTGTGAGGAAGAAATATCAAGACAAGACTCTATGAGAAAACCACGGAAGTACTAAGCCACGATGCACTGGCAACGAGCCATAATCAATCTTGTATACAGACGACTTTCATACAACAACTGCTTAATTTGCTATATTTTATTTCACATACCGAGTAGTTACATAGTTCCAATTAAATCTAAAGTGCATAAAAAGACTGTCAAAGAATTTCGATAGGTTTATATGAGTTTTAATACTAAGTGCTAGGTTCTAAGTTAATCCGCGAGAGATCTAAAGTAATAACCATATATACAATACCGCAATTCGTTTGAAGAACTCACTTGTTCGTGACACCGTTACCCATATCAACAGAACAAAAATAGTGCAGCTGTATTGCCGCCTACTTTTTAAAGGATTAATGAGGAAATCAAAAATTAGATAAGACAAACGATAAAAAGAATAAAGGTGGAAATGATAAGGGATGAGGATTAGTTATGGATCTTCTGCTCATTGCTGATACACAACAGAAGTTGTTTCACGGCAGTTTTCTGCAGTAATAACTTAAGTTGATGTATCCAAGTTGACTCCGTAAAAGCAGTACCACGTAACGCCTTAAAAATATTAGGAATCGAACCCTATACCTTATATCGGTTCATGGTATTTACGAACCACCCAACTAATATGCCAGGTCAATTATTGTATTTTAGGTAAAACTTGATTTACTAAGTAACTCACAAATCATTGACAGATGATTAAAAGGAAGTCGGAATCTTAATACAAATCTCAGTTAATTTTAATACGGAGGAAATCCAATAAGCGTAAAGAACACGATTAGGCAATCTCTAAGTTGTTTTAATTAAAATATTTTGCTTACGATGCCAGCCTTAACAGACTTTGATTAATTACTGGAATACTGAAGTTTATTTTGTTGGCCTCTTTTTACATACCATGTAGTTCATATGAAGACTAAAATAATGTTAGACTACATAGATATTTCATTTTAGTATATCAGTTAATGGGTGTGGTTCTTCTCCCAGTCTTATTAGATGTACTGATCTATTTCATCACCGAAAGATCCAGCAGAGAATTATTATGACAGATATTGTAGTCGCATTTTCATCTAGAATTCATCATCATTATTTTTAATAAACAACAGCTCCAACTGTTCATTCTGATTCTATAGAAGAGGGTACAGGGATACACAAAATCTCAACTTTAGTTATTGTTGGTTAGTTTTTTAGTACTTATAAAATTTAATACGAGCTACGTTTTGCCTTGCCAATCTTTCTTTATTATTATTTTTTTGCATATCCTATGTTCCACTGTGGACGTCTTATAGCTAAAATAACAATATTTGTGTGCAGTTTAATTATAGTTACATTTAGAGTCCATACAAGGCACCCAAACAAGGCGTAGTGTTTTACGAGCTATGAGTAGTCCATAAAGCGAGAGACCCTCCAAAAATGATGGAATGTGATTTCCCACGCTTTCCTGCTTAAGCCACGTGATTCATAAATGTGTATGCATCTAAATAACAAAATTTCATAACAAACAAATCTCTAGTAAAACCAATTCTACAATCGTTTTAAAGCAATGTAAATAACTCCCCAGTGACCACACAGGTATGTTAGACAGGAAGGGTTTGTATTGGCGTGGAATTGTTCCGCGTTGGGCTTTAGTGAGCACAGCTGAAATTTAGTAGGGTGTCAGTGACGGGTCATAAATATTATCCCCCAATGGTGCGACAAAAAACAAACATTTTATGGTTTGTACTTCTTGATTTTCGCTGAATAAAACGTCAAAAGCTAACAAAAAAATTTTACGTTTGATAAAAAAACAGTCTTTCTTGATCTTTTCAAAGCTTAGTTTGGAAAATATGTCATCATGATCAATGTCTCCATCAATAACATCATAGCCATCATTATTTTAACCTTAGTACGCACGTTTACTTTTTTAACATAGATCGCCCCCACTGTTCTCTTTTTTGATCGGTCGAAAGCGTCCTGCATTAAGGGTACTCCCTTTGTCTTCGGTGTGGTACTCCACGAACCGTTAATGTCCTATCTCTATTTCGAGGGTTCATTCAAAATATTTTTTGGTTCAGCGCCAGTTTTCAAACTATATGCCTTGTTCACTGCTACTTCAACAACTGACACGGCAGAAAATGTATGAAAATTTATGAAATAATCTATTTTATTTTAAGTTATAAACATATAACAAGTTTATTATTATAATTAAATTACGTGCAAACTATTATATTATATGGCGATGGTTTACAGGAATACAAATGGAAGTATGATGAAATATTATCGGAATATTCATGAATTTTATTACAGGGTATATCATTACACAAATATTTATGTGGACGATAAAAATGCTCTTCATAAAACAAAGTTGTGAAAGTTATGTAAGTGAAGGCCGAAACGTGACTCCAAAGACTCTCTAGGGCATTTTGCAATCAGACTTTTTAGTTCGCCTCATCTAACGTAAGACTTGTTAATATAATTAAACTATGAGACTCAAGGTTTTTGCCATTTATTATTTAAGTGTAGAGGGTTCTAACCGCGATATATAAATGAGTTATTTTCCTTCTGATATTTCGATTAATTTACATGAATAATGACCATGGATCAAGTGCTGATCTGGATCATTTGTAAATAACTCTTATATACACTACCTTAAGAACCCCTCACACTATAATAAAATACATATTTCTTTCGCAATTATTCACTAACCTACAAAGGTCTGAGGCTACTTATTTTATATGGCTATGCACTCACCAGAAGTTTTCTGCGTATATACCGATAATCAAGCGCGATCCTGTCCCAATTTTAGTGCAACAAAACGCTAACTAATAATCACTTCATCCCCTAATTAAGTTGGCTTCTTCTTCTTCTCCGGCAAGTAGGGCCTCCTTTTTTATAATTACTGTCTTACAAAACGCGGCCTCAGCATTCAACGCCAATCCCGCCGATATCAGGGCTTGTAGAGAGAGGTCCTGCTCAAATCTAGCAGTATTAATGAGATTCTGCCGCTCAACCTGTCACGTAGGGCAGATTTCAAACGTTTATTACCAGAAAGTACATTATCTATGTAATAGCAGCAATATGTTGAAATGTAATGCCCTCTCATTCCTGTGCTACTCATTGTAGCAACCATGTCTAATTCATATCCATGTTGGAAGGTAGCTCCGTTGACACTCGCTGTGGACTGGAGGCGCAAGAAAAATTGGATATTGCCTTAGGCAGGAGCGAGGGCGGACTAGTGACGATGGTCGCGATCTTTAAAGTTTCTTCCCCAATGTGGCTGCGCGGCTCAGTTTGAATTGGAAAGAACTAGATTTTTGCAGTGCCCCAGATCGTCACGAGACACGGTTGCTTAAGGCAGTAGCTACGTAAGTTGGCCCTGTGAGAATCAGCAATGTCCCCGTGGGGGGGATTGGAATAGGAATCCGAGGAGAATCAAGATCACGCATTGTGGGAGTGTAATTTGTATGCGAAGATAAGTAAGTATGAGTCTCGTTTACCACGCAGATCTGGTGTTGTGCCGATAGAACCGTATAGAAGTGGAAATTTGCGCCCACTAAAGTGAATTTTGAAGGATAAGATGTCAATGCAATGGTACATCGACACTTATCGTCAACTAAGCCGGATAATTCAGGAGTGTAGCTCGCTTACCATACACGTCTTGGCAGTACTCAGCTGTACAGCCACTTACATTAAGCATTAATGGATTATTGCTAAGCTGTCTGACTTAACATTTTGACTGTGTTGTCCCCAAATGATTCCAACCCACCATTTTTGGTGGTAGGTGCTACTCCTTTTCCGGAGTCGAATTAAGCGCACCGGCCTAGGTAGTTACCATCCGCCTGCAGAAAACTGCCATGAAAAAACTCCCGTTGAGTTTCGGTTAGTGAGCAGGTAATCCCCTCCTCTACCCTTTTCTACTCTATGTATCATTTATTCTATCCAATTCTCATAAAAAAACCCTATGCTGAAGGTCACGAGTTTGGTTAAATTGCCATCACATTGTTTTAGATATATATCTACTACATATCTTAGAAATCACTCCTGCCTCTCCTGTTTTCAAAGAAAACAACGTGAAAGTACAATAAATAAGTTAAATTTGTTTTGTATCAAACTCCTAATTTTGTTCAGCTTAGAATATTTAAACCGTTACGTTATTAAAAGCTACGTACACAACATGAATTAATTACAATACAGTTTGCAATCCACCCAATTTAATATTTACTTAAATCCGGTCCCCAGGGGTATTTTTCGAGGGATGTTTTAAGTAAAACAACAATTAAAGAATTCTAAATTTCCGCACAGATTTTAATAACGTCGTTAAATTGTTTCAAAATACTGGAAATATAAATTCTATTATTTCATGTGTCCCAATTTCAAAAATCGTATTATAAAAATATATGTATTTATAAATCATAGAAAAATAACTTAGCTATTTTAAATCGCCTTCTAAAGTACATAAAATATTTAAAACTGTTTTTTGACAAAAAATATTCCATAAATATTGACTGTCTTATGCAAAAGCTATATAGTTATTCATTTTTATTTATTTTTTATGTATTACATAGCGTAATCTGCAATTTTATAATAATGCTAAGGTATTAAAATCATGCAGAGTTTATTTAAAAAAAAACCTTTTAAAAACGCAAAGGTGCAAAAAGAGCTCTAAACCAACAAGCGTTATAGTTGAGCTAGTTTCTAAAATACTGCAACTACTTATTTTACGTCAATTTATCAAGATGTAATGTACGGTTGAAGGTATGTAGACGGTCTGGAAAAATACTTAATAATATCAAAAATTTTGTTAAAGTAATCTCATATCCAAAAAATACAAATTTTTCTACTTATTTTAATTTTTAATTAATGTAGTTTTCGGTAATCCGACTGGATAAATTAGTATATATAAAAAAATACTGTGCTATATCTTTACGCTCAGAAAAGTTTAGGCAGAAATACATTTCGAAGTTTTTATACTTTAGAAAAATGTTTGGCTAGTTAAAATACTTCCCATGCTGTGAAAGGTAGTTAGTTAAGCGCCTATTAGGATCCTTTTCGAACATCTTATAAAATACAGAAAATGATTTTCCAAGATACGGCTGACCCAGGAATGAAACCCAGGGTCGCGTAGTGGACCCTGGGTTACAGGAGGCGGCAAAAAAATAAACAAAGTGCATAACTTTATATAGTCGTAATGTTCATTTTTGCAAAAAACATTTCATTTTAACACCAGACTCTTTTTGTAGGTAAACAGAAGTACACAAGCAGCAGAGCCCTAATGGAAATGGAGCCCTACGATTTTCCCATTAAACAAAACAGAGAAGTGGCAAAGGGATATTGCCCTTGTAAATAAAGAAAGGGTGTATACACCCTGGATTTCCTTCTCACTGCTAAAAACAACTAAGTTGTTTCACTGCAGGCTCCTGCTGAAGGGTAGTATTGGTTAGTGCGTCTAATTTGACTCTAGCACAAAAGTTACACCGATCACAAATGTCAAAACCACAACAAATCTCAAGTTAATATATACGATTATTAGCAAGAACTCTATACAATTCTATTACCAAATTTTGATATCGGCTCAAACGGTTCTCTGTAAGCCTCGAGTGGAGCAAGACAAACTTTGGATGTAAGCGGTTAGAGCTTCTGTAGTTATATTTGTTGCTTATAGACGGACACGGAACAACGTCGTTAATTAATTTCGGTACCAACGTCTGCGATATGAGATTTGTTCAGAAGACAAAACCACTCCATGTCACCAGCTGGATAAAGTTAGATCTAGTTTGGAAAAATATTTTACACAAATTGTGATAGTACGCACTGAGAAAACCTTATGGTGGTTGGTGCACCCTCCTGCGGAATACAGCTGACTTTCGTTTAGGTGCAGAAGATCCTTTCATACTCTTTTTATCATTTATCTTTTCCAACTGTTCTATAATGATTCAATTATCCTATTATGATATGTCCTAATAATCCTTTAACAAGTTGGCAACGCTACTGCAGCTCTCTCTGTAAGGTGGTAGGAGCTACTCCTTTCCCGAAATCGAATTTGGCGCACCGTCCTGGGTCTTTACCACTCACCCGCAGAAGACTGCCGTGAAACCACTCTCATTATATTTCGATACGTAATCAGGGGGCCCAGAGCCCATCACCCTCTCCCTTTTCCTTACCTATTCCTTGTACCATTTAGCCAATCTAATTCTAATTTTTCTATTAGTTTTTTAAACAGTTGGAACGCAATTGCAAGACTTCAGGTGTTGATGATGTCGTGAGTAGCGATGTTACTAATTATCACGTGTCCACAACTCGTTAGCCTTCTTTACTCCATAAAAAAAACACTCCTGGATAACCAAATGTCACAATGTCACATATTTCTAAGTGACACCAATGGCATATTGGTGTCACTTAGCATGAGGTGCCTACAGGCCATTTACCTTATTTCATCCTTAAAATAAACCTGAAATGCGCTTCTAAAAGTGCCCTTAAAAGTGAACAAGGAATCTATCACTTTAAATCAATTTATATAGTTGCTACCAAACTAGCAAATGCTCAGCGAATCTTAATAATCGGTGACAAAAATCAGCTGCCATACATAGACCGCGAAAATTTTTTCAGGCTCCAGTACTATCACCCCAGCCAAATAACAAAAATAACAAAAGAGCTTTTATGCACGCACAGAAACCCGATGGATGTAGCGTA